>JABXWE010017030.1:0-40050 GCA_014611495.1 Limonius californicus | reverse complement strand
TACACAACTTGAAGCATTTTCTCTATAAGCAAATTTTACGAACCCTCCCTACTCCTCTGAGCAAGCCGCTGGCCTTTTCCATCTTTTTTTTTGTTTGCGGGTCCAAGAAAAGCGCGTTTGGCCCGTAACAAATTTGGCGCCGTAACGTAAAACTTTTTTTGGACCGTAACATCCTTGTCATGGGATTTAATACCAATACTACAGAAAAACTAAAGAACACCTAGAAAAAAGTATTAAACTATAATGGTGCATTAAACTATAATACCCACAAAAACTACGAACTTCTAAAGTCGTTATTCTAACTTATAAACAGGTTTTTAAGAGGTACGTATATCAAATCTGTTTTATATGTCGTAAAAGTAAATTACGGAAGTCATGAAATGTTAGGCTTATATTGTCTACTGTATTCTAATTCTCCACAACCACCTATTTTATTAATGACATAAAATTATTTCGTCATCTAATGAAACTTTCTACATGAAAATTTTAGTTAGAACATAGCGGCAATAGAATATTCTTTATAGCAGCGATTAAAAATTAAGAATTTATGAAAGAACAAAAAATGTTTTTAAAGTGTTAGCGTATATATCTAAGTTTTTTCAATAGGCATACGTAGTACACCTGAAAATAAAGATGCCCAAAACGTATCACATTTTTCAGAAATTAAAATATCTTCTCTGGCATCGTGAAACTGATATAGCGAAAAAGTTAAAAGCAAATCATTTATAACAGCGATAATATCACTGGTATTTGATTCTATCCAAAGCCCAAGGTAATCTAAGCATTCCATCCATTCTAAGTGGAAAATAGCATCAGTGACAGCTTGACTGACATCATGGCGTTGTCCGCTACGCTATTATAGCGCGTCCGATTGGACGGTTACAACTTCCTGTTAGATACAAACCTGATGGTGTTATCCTAATATCACATAGGGAGGAGCTAGACAAACTACTGTTACAGTGTAAATTGCGCGGGGTGTGGTGTCGATTAATAACGAGAGACAAGCTTTAAATTATTTTTATTAGGGAATGAAATACATTACATCATGTGTGGTCCAGTTTATCTCGCTTCATGCATTTTGTGTGTGGGACATAATCCTTCCTACTTCAAAATATCTTTTTTCTTTGAAGTTTGCTCTGTCATTATTACTAATTTCTACGAATAAAACTAATATGTTAATTGTTTTTTGCCTTGTTTCGCTGGCAGTCATATTAATTAATAAGTAAAAACAATATGAATAATTAATAATTTGATGATGAAACATGAATTAGCAACACAGAACGTTCGGCTTTATCAACAATATTTAAGGTGCAAAATTATGCTAAATTAAATGTATTAATATTAATGTTACGGAAAAAGTGATAAATTGCCCACACTGCTCGGGCAGTATATGAACGCCTGAAGATATTGGGCAAAGTTATAAAAACGTTCTAATCTGCAACTATGACCGGGCAATTAAAAATAATATTCATGATCGCCGGCCAATGTGTATAAAGTTACAAAATAGTTTTCGATGATTTTAACTTAAGGGTCCTCCAGCGTCCGCATTAATCATGTTGATCTAAGATTTGCTGCCGTCAATAAATATTATTAACAATGAAACAAATTATGAAATGTTATATATAAAGTATTAAACAATTTCTTCTCTAAAATACATACTACATGGTTAAAAATTCTGAAACATTTAAATGTGAAATTGCGAATAATAGATACAAAAAGAACAACACATTCTAATTCAGTATTTTATTTATTAGGCTATATATCAAATTTATTTTATAATAGAATTACAAATAATATATAATATATTTTTTCATTCTGCACAATAACTCCAGTCTTCATATACCTATAGTGCCCGGACAGTATGAATAGTGTCTAACTAATCATGGCTGAAACAAGATTACAGAAATGTTTCAGAATTTGAAAAATTATAACATTTTTGGAATGATATTGTTAAATATTAAAGAAAATATGAAATTATTGAAAACAAATCTTTCAAATTAGAACAAAGGGCACGTGAACTTAAAGTGTAACCTAACTATATTTATATATAAATTAATCAAACATAGAATTTAACATCAAGGCGGACGACCCTTATCTCTATAAAATACATACAGGGTTGGGCAAAAGTACGGAACATTGCAAATATCTCTAATAAGGAAGCGTGATTTTGATAAAAGAAGGATCTAAATGTACAGAATCGTGGAAATTCATTAATAAAGTAAAATCCTCAAATACATAGAAAGTGCCCATGCGGTTAATTTCTATGGAAGAATGGAGTGACCATAACAAAGACCTATTATCTGAAAAACGACAAGAGTATATTTACACCACACAACCAGTAATAAATGTTGAAGGAGAACAAGTAAATGTAAGTACGGAAATGACAAGTAAAGCCATAAGCAAATTAAGAAATGGTAAAGCATGCGGGCCAGGGGGCATTTGTGCAGAACTGCTAAAAAATGGCACCCAAAAATTACTGACGATGCTTACACACATAATTAATAAATGTTTAAATGGACATGAGGCCCCAGAACCATGGAAAATAGCACATATATTGTCAATTTACAAAAAAGAAAACAAGGAAGATGCTAACAACTACCGAGGAATTTCAGTAACCAGCACTTTGAGTCGTCTCTATGGAAGAATATTACGAGATCTGATTGAAGAAGAATATGCAGCTGGAGAAGAAGAGCAAAGCGGTTTTACCGCGGGAAGATCCTGCATGAACAATGTCTTCTTTGTGAAGCAGATCATAGAAAAAAAGATAGCCAGAAACAGAGAAACGCATCTTCTATTTGTGGACTTAACGAAGGCGTATGATAACATACCATTACCAAAACTATGGCAAGTGCTACTAGAATCAAATATCAATTATACACTTATTAAAGCACTACAAAACTTATACGCTGGATCAACATCAAGAATAAAAATTGGTAAACAACTTTCAAAAGGTTTTCCAGATAATAAAGGATTAAGACAGGGGTGTTGCGTATCTCCAACTCTATTCAAGATTTATATACATAAAGCTCTAACTCAATGGAAAAAGAAATGTAGCGCTATGGGAATACAACTAAACAATGCCTGCTTGTATACCCTTCAATTCGCCGACGACCAGGTGATACTGGCCCAAGATAAGGATGACTTGGAATATATGTCGAGAAAACTGAAGGAAAAATATGAAAAATGGGGACTTTCAATGAATTTGCAAAAAACCCAATACCTATGTGTGGGAGCAGATGAACATGATAATTTAAAATTAGAAGACAATGACGCAATCACAGCATGTAAGGAATATACCTACTTAGGAGTAATATTTAATAAAGATGGAACAGACGACAGAGAAATAAGATCGAGAATGACACAAGCAAGGAAAGCCATAAACTGTCTAAATGGAATATGGTGGAGTAGCGAAATTACAAACAAACGAAAATATATCATATATACGTAATACCTTGATTAAAAGTAGTCTATTGTATGGCTACGAAGTATGGAGGAACAAGTAAGAGAACAAATGGGCATCGAAGGTACGATAATGAATGTTGTTGAGAGACGTCAGCTTGTTTGGTATGGACACGTACAGCGTATGAATAATACGAGACTCCCTAAACAGGCAATGGAATGGTCGCCAAGAGAAAGACGAAAGAGAGGCCGACCGAGGAAGAATTGGCATGGAGGAATTAGGAAAGCAATGAGTGACGGAAATTTAAAAGATGGTTAGTGGAACAACAGAAGAACATGGAATCTAGGCATCGGACAGCGACGGCAGACGCTATAAACGATAATATATATATATATCAAACATAGAATTTAATATCAAGGCGGACGACTCTTATCACAATAAAACACATGCAGGGTTGGGCAAAAGTACGGAACATTGCAAATATCTCTAATAAGGAAGCGTGATTTTGATAAAATTTTCTACGTGAAAGTTTCGGTATACAGCGGATACAATGAAGATACTAACGGTACTTCCAGTTTACCGAGATATACTTTTTTATTTTAAATGGAATACCCTGTATGTTTCTTGATATATCGCTGGAACTCTTTTTTTAAGAATTCAAATTGAAATTACGGTTGATTTTGCTAAGTATCTTAGAACTCAGCAGGAAGTTTGAACTTTATTTAGCGTTCTGCATAGAAGATCAAGACTTAATGGCCCGCTCATTCTCCAGACCTGTATGCAATAGATTTCCTTCTTTATGAATACTTAAATTCCAGAGTTTAACCAAACTACCAAATAATTACAGAATTGTTGGTGAAAGTAGAAAAATTCCTGTAAGCATCTCGTTAATATAACTGAATGATTTGCATATATACTTGGTTATTAGCAAGAAATTTCTATATTATTTATTATTCATATGGCCGTGGTGGAGCCTGTTTCAGAGTTGCCAGGTGGCACTAGCGCTTTTGACTTGACCTAACCACTACCACCATAGCAGTACATGGGACCGACGGTTTTAGCTTGCTCCCCGACCCACAAAAAGTAGAAGTAATTGTTGGTAATTTTGAGAATCTTCTGTGATGTTATTTGTGTTTTCTTATTTGTTTGTTTTCCTATAGTTTATTGTTATGTGTAGCTAGGTCATAAAACAAATTACGACGCATTATTGTTGAGTGCATGGTTTCTTCACTATCTCTAGAATTCTTATAAATGTATCAAACCTTACATCACTGAACTCGTAAAAAAGAATTCTATCGATACATCAGAAAATATACAAGATATTCCATGTAAAATAAAAATGTTGATATTATTTTCGGTTAACCTTTAAATCACTTGGTATTTTTTTAATTAGGTAGCCCAATTTGGTATACTTCGTTCTTTTTGGAAAGCTAACTGTCTAAGCTTAATTTCGAGTAAAGAAAAATGTAAAATTATATGTGAAAATTAGATTAAATGTAACACAGAAGCGAATAATTTTGTGAAAATGTTTGTAAATTTGGGTATATCTTGAAATCGAAATCTTGACTGAAATATATAGTTGGACTGTTAGCTTTCCAAAACAGCGGAGCGTATTAAAATCGGATAACAATAATTAAAACGACATAATATAATATACACATTTAAAAAACCACCCGAAAGATCACCTTGGCAAAGTCAAATATGTTTCGATTTAATATTTCGGTGATATACCAGAGAAAATACATATTAAGCGTTAGATAACTAATTTCTTCTTTGAGTGCTTTGTCTCTTACAAGACATAGCATGCTCCTGTCGCGCATTTTAAAGTACTGCAGACGTATAGAGGACATACAGCTTAACGTGCGCTGCGAACCACGAAGAGTATTAATATTTCTACTCCAGATAAGTTTTACTAGGAAGAATACTTCGCTGATTTGCCGTTGCCTTGGGAAGGATATCACCTGTTAAATATACGACGGTTCGATACTGGGAATTGAACCTTAGACTTTCAGGAAGTTTTACGCGACTTCTAGCCCACGACCGCCATAGATAACTAATAAAACCTGGTAAAATTATTACCGATATTGTTTTTACAAATTAATAATAATAAGAATAAAAGAACTTTTCATGTGTATTTGTATCTATCTTTGTATAATGTGGTAACACAATTGAATATAATTAATTATTCAGTAAAACTAATTGAATTAATAAATCGTTTTTGTTAACCATTATGTTCGCAAACTAACAATATTGTGGTCACATTAGATTTTTAAAATTCGCCGACGTTTTAAAAGCCTAGAATGAGGAATTTAAACGTGTGTAAATACCAGTTACGTATTTTTACAAGCTCAAGTATTTCTTGTCGTTCCTAAGGTAATATATAATTTTGCGTGTTATCACTGGCAATGTCAGGTAGTAATTGATAAATTAACGCGAAACATGATTAAAATTTTGCAGTCTCAAGCGCGTTATCTGCAGAAGTAAGCATGATGGCGAACAAGAAGAAAGCAAGTTTGCGTGAATTATGAATCTTTAAGCAGTCTCTCCTCCAGACTAACATTTTCATTAAGATTTTAATTCCAACTAAAATGGAACATGCATAAATTAGCCCTTTTGAAAAGTGACTTTACATTTCTTGCCGTCGCGAAAAGTTATTATGTGTTTCCAGTAAAACAATGCATTATAAGTATCGATTACAAACTCTTTTTTATAAATTGTGTTTCAATTGTTCTTTGTGTGCTAAGCCATTTGAAACCGTTGTGATTCTGGAATGCAACTGCATTAGTGATTCGGCATTGTCTGTATGGTATAATTATCTTTGATGGACATTCACATTCGGCCTGGAATCAGTTTAATTCGAATTCCGTCGAGCACAAGCTTCCAAACCTGCCCGTCAAAATAAGGACGGCAAGAGAAAATCTCATATTTAACTGACATATTTAGGTATAAATCCGTTTAAGAACATTACTCACCTTTCAAAAATAAAATAGACAGCAACGAATCTGTAACAAAGAAGATGGAATTCATGGTCAGCTAACATAAATTTTAAATAATAGTATTATACATTCCTTCAAATAAAAATCCTGGAAACTATTTAATCACTGTTATTATAATTTTAAAGCAAGAAAATCTCCGTGTAGAACTTTCGTTGCTATAACAACTATCCATCACATTTTTTTTTTGTTAACTGGCGTCGACCCAACCTGAAGTGTTACTCTATGATGCTCATGTACACATTTAATAGTTATGCAAATATTTTAAAAAGTAATTGTTCTCATCAATAGAATACAGTATATGCAAAATTGCCTTGTTTTTGAGAAACACAATGAAGTTACCTTGTTTGAGAACCACTGAAATTTTTCAAATTGAGCACGCAACTTTTGAATCATGAGATGTGACTAGTTGAATCAGAGGATTTTAAACTGAGGCCAAGAGGGTGCTAAAGTTTAAAAAGTACCTGAAATAAGAACCGCTCTGCCCTTTATGAATTAATAAATAAGCTCATTTGAATTAAAAAGACGAAAAGATGAATAACGAACGAAACATTTTATTTGTGATTGTGAAAAACTAAATCATTAAATAAACTACAATTAAAGCCAAGTCGCTAAAGGAGATGCTTAAAATGCTGACTATTGTTAGCAATACAAGCTTCCGCGCGGTGTATCCAAGAACTCTATAGTCTGTACGCGTTCCAAAGCTCCTGCACTTTGACGAATTTGCAATGCGGCGTTATTAACTCGTCGCTGGAGTTCTCCAACTGTGTCGACTGGAATACTGTAAACAAGCTGCTTCATGTGACCCCATATAAAACAAAATCACAAGGATTTAACTCAGGCGATAATGGGGCCACAAGATCGGTCCATTACGGTCTCCAACGATTTGGGAACATACTATTCATCCAAGCGGTCACTTGTGTAGCGTAATGAGGTGAAGCGCCATTATGGAGATAAAGCATGTTCTACCGCGTATGTAGCGGAACTTCCTCTAGCAACTCTGGTAGAACATTTTCCAAAAAATCAAGGTAACCATTACCATATAACAGTCTGGGCAAAACGTAGGGACCAATAAGATGATATCCAACGATTCTTATCCAGACATTGATGGAAAATGATTGCTGAAAGTGACAATGTCGAATTTCATTAGGATTTTCATCACTCCAAATGTACATGTTATGAGCGTTATGAACCCTATTTTGCGGGAAACCATCTCATCAGTAGCTAAGATGTTGGCTACAAAATTTGGATTTTCCACCTTGATTATGTTGAAGTCATTCGCAAAAATGAACCCGACGAGGTAGATCTGGTTTCAGAGCCTGGACTTTTTGAATATGAAATGGATATAATCCCTGTTCTTTTAGAGTTTGCCAGACTACATACTGGGATACTTCCACCTGATTAGCAAGACGTTGTGTACTTATTTGCGAATGGTTTTCCACTTCCTGCAAAATCTCCTCTGCGTCATTGGGGATTCGATTCTCACGTTGCCGGCCAATATCACTTTTATCCATTGCAAAAGATCAAAAATATCTATTGAACCGTACTCTCAAAGGTTCGCGTGTTGGGCAGTCGCCGTCGAGGGAATCGTTCACTGAACAAATCTCGAGCAAGTACCGCAATCCCACGGACATCTCCATAAATTAATACTATATCAGTCGTCTCAGCATTGGTAAAATCCATTTTACGGTATTTGTCAAAACGAAAACATCAATGTGACAATAATAAAAAACATCCTTCTTAGGTTTTTAATTACTTATTTCAAATACCTGTGATTATCAAATTTTTTTAGAACAATTTCAACCTGCTTTTATTGAAATCTAACAATTTTTGTATAGGACGTGATTGGATGAATCATATTATTATAACGTCCTCTGTTACCAGTTTGGACATTTGAATAACTATTAAAATCACCCTGTATAGTGTTCCACATACACAGTTTTCCGGTTGTATTCTAAATTTTGTAAGAGATAAGTATCGATTTTTAAATTATTCCTACCTACATACATAGATATAGCTGGATAAGAAAGTATTAATATATTTTATACAATTAATTATAAATATCTTTTTTTTTTTTCACACATTCATACTACCGTTCCCCCCCCGGAACCGCTTTCGCATTACTTCAGGGGGCTGCGGGCGTCCCTTACACACTAACCATTCATGCAGCATGCACCCTAAACTTAACTAACTGAATTGCGGTCGCCCCAGCGGGGATTCGAAACCACGCCGGAAAGAGCGCAATTCAGTGTGACCTCGATGGTCAGTGCGTTCTCGCACTCGACCACCGCGGTCCCTAATTATAAATATCTAGCAACTGAAAAACATCTTTAACTAGATACTTCATTAAGTTTCACATTCCTTTCTTTTTTACTGAAATTTAATTCTATCGCATTGATAATCATATGTCCTTTACCTTTACACTATATTTCTGTATACAGGCTGCTTCTAAATTCAGGGCCTGTTGGTCTGCCCAGTTGTTACTAACTGTACAAAAAACAGAAGACAACCCGTTTTACGTATATAGGAATTTTAATATTTCGAAATTTGTTCAGATCAAGACGACGCTGCGCTGTTTTGAGTTTTAAATTTCGGGGGAAGGAGATTCTAAAAGACAGTTTTCCGTAATTAGGTCAGTGGGTTAAACATTGTCAACCTTACCGGACGTTTATTGTGAATAGTGAATTATTTATTGAAATCGTTTGTCGATTGGTAATTAGTTTTCCGCTTTGAGAGTCACTTCACCCAGGAGATTTTCCCATAGTTGAAGGGAAACAAATCTCCAGGAATTTATTTTCCAATATAAAATTTACTCCGGTAAAGAAGATTTGGTTTGGTGTTATGCCAGAGTCCATCAACTGAAAAAAAGTCGTAACGCGGGACTTCCAGAAATTAAGACGACGCAGTAGAAAAATTCTACATTTATACGTAGTGTTCAAATTGATACGCTGTCCTCGCCGAGTAACCTTGTGAGGGTTTTTCCCGAACCAAGTGGAAACCTGTGCCTATCAATAGAGAGTCTGTTGTATGGACGAGCTGATTGCAGACACGTATTGATCAAGGGAAGTGCATTTTTAAAAACTGTAAACCTTGTCTTGTTGTTCACGATTTCGTTATGTTTATTTAAGAATTAATTTATTAATTGAATGGGGTCAACGAATTGTGTCATTGGGATTTAATTGGGGTTGTAAATATGAAATAATATTGTAATATTCCATATTCCAATTTTACGTAAAGCAGATATACAGGGTACTCCAACAGTGGGTTGATATTGCGTTGGAAGAGTTCACGCTTTGAGGATAGTTTTTGATCGTTGATCACGCATACATTCGTGACGCGAAGGCCTTCGAAGTTACAGAATGCGCTAAAAATTTCTAGCATGTGGTTGTGTAGCGCAATAAAGGTCCTAAAAATGGTTTGAGTGTTGCCAAGTTAATTTTCGTTATATCCCGGTAGATTAACGTAAAATTGGGACTTCAAATTTTAGTTTAAATCATTGTTCTTGCACAAAAATTTAGAAATGTGAATGGGTTTTGTTGGTTTATTAAGTAAACAGAGATTTGTTTCCAACTTGTGTTTTATTTTACGACAAATTATTTGGATTTAAGTCTACATAAAGGATTGATATAACTAAAATAAAGGTAGGTGATTATTTTTCTTGGGGTCCGACTTCTCATTTACCACCTCGGACGATGCTAGAAAATTATAAGTCGGTGGCGCCTATTAATTATTTGTTTTGAACTTACTCCTTCTTCGATTGGGTTTCCGGGAATCTGGCATCTGTCAATGTGTAATTGTCTACCTAAACAGTGGCGGAGTGATGAGGTTGTTTTTGCAATTCAACCAATTTATGTATATAGTAAAGATTAAAGGCGTGACAAGATATAAATTAAACTCATACAATCCAAAGTGGTGAGCTTTTTATCCAAACGCAAAAGATGACTGGCTCCGGTTTAAGTGGAAGGAATATTATTTAATAGTTTTAAAAGAACAACTGGTATTTTGTCAGCTAATCCGATGCTATGATATATTTTCTTAAAAAAATGTAATACCACGATTCCTTAATAAGTTAATAGTAGGAGATATTCGAAATAACATAATGCTATTCCAAATGCAAATACTTCACTTATTATTAACATTAGGAACACTGATATATGTAACATATATAAGATAGCACTAGTTTAAAACATTCTTTTAAAATTAAATATTGCTTCTTCTAGTTAAACAGGAAGTAGCCCTCTTGTTTCCCTAAAACACGTGTCTCCTCAAACTATCACATTCTCTCTAAAACGTATTTTTTATTATAGTTAATTAAAACTGGCCGAGGATTTTTGGCAGAAAAGCAAAATGGCCTACTCCCGGTGTAATCGAAACAGGCATTATCGTTTGTTACACAGTTTTAGGCCAATTTGATTATACGATACATTTTCTTTAAAAGAACTATCGTACAACTGTGGGTCTAACATAAATAATAAATAAACTAATTTTATTTGAAAAATCATTAGTTATGACTTCACGCGCTGTTTCAAATGCAACTATCTCGCTTAATATCATCTTTAAGTTGATAATATTTTTACAACTGTTTAAATAGAATATGTCACACCATCGAAAAATACAGGTCGTACTCTTAACAAAAAATTAAATTAATGTTTCTGCCGTTTAAACCGGAAGTTGGCCATCTTGCTTTGTTTTCCCCTAATAGTTGTCGCCTAAAATTGTACCATTATATGTAGTGTTAAAGCGCTAAACTCTGTTGAAATTATTAATAAAATTGTTTTATCATATTAAAAAATATTTTCTTCTTTGCCGAAATAACAATAACTAATAACAGTTATGGTATATTCTTATAATAAAACCTAAAAAATAACGCTCCAAAAGTAGCACCATCAAGAATAACGCCTACACGGAGAACAATATACAGAAGTATCTACAATATAATTTACAGTTATCTGCAGTTTGGTGTAACGTTTCTGTGATATTGAATGTCATATTTAACATTGACAGTGGGTAGTAACCTTAGTTTTACCTGATTTCATGAAAACCATCATTTTTATTAAAATCAAATTTACATTAACTTCAACTTTTGCCCTTTGAAAATAGATGTCCATAATTATATACTTCTGTACTTATATTTTTATATAACTTTTTTACTTAGTATAGAATGTATACATCCACTTGGATTTTCCTATGACTACTGATTTTTGAACAGGTTAGTTATAGTTAACGTAGGGGATCTCGATGGGGCAGTCCGAATACGCGCTGTCAGTCGAGGTTACAGTGAAATGCAGTCGGATCGGCAGCGTGGTCGAACCCAGGCTAGCGCTACCATATTTCATTTAGGTACGTTTAGCGTGCATGTTGTATATAAGGAACGCCCGCACCCCCATGAATGAATGAAAAAAAGTTATAGTTGACGTAAATTTGTTTCTTAAGTAAAACCAAGTTTTTCATATAATCATGTAAAAACCAAAGTGCAATTACAACTCAATTGCCAGAGCTAAATGTTAATCACAGAAACGTTATACGAAGCAGCAAGCTAGTGTAAATGATGTACTTGTAGATGCTTCTTTATATTGTTCTTTACGTAGGCGCTATTTTTGATGGAGCTATTTCGATGCTCAATCAATAATAATACACTGTATATCCCGAGGTCTTATTAGCTATGGTTCACCCAACTGGGAAACCCTGTAGAGAACTGCCAGTAAAGGCAAGGTAAGTTTTAAAGTTGTTTGCCTTCAAATGACTTGTGCCTGCGTAATACCTATCAAATTTTTTACAATGCGATACCGTATGATTGGAAAGTGTTATACGTAAACTGGGGCCGAAATTTTGCCGTCTTGCCTGTCATATTTTCAGCGTTCGTTATGACGGTACATGTGTATGAGCAAAATCATTTTGTCGGAATATTATTTTAACCGCCTTTTCTAGCAGTTACAGCCGACAATAGCTGACAGACGCTTTGTTTCCTCTCGTTGTGCCCGTCAAGCTGCCAAGCGATATGATCTGGCTCTTAGGGCTCGGTTAAGTCCAGTAATTTACTTCTTAAAATAGAGTTATCTAGGATTATCTTATAGCAAATTGATATTGATGAATTATAATGAAATACCAGATACAAATAGGATTTCTTAGTAACACCGTCTGTAGATACTGTTTGTTGCTTCTAGTTTGTTTCATACGACCATGCTATGACTAATATGAAACAACTTTAGCACTTTGTCTATATTTGTCTTAACTTATTGTTAACTTTTTAATTAAGCAAAAAATACACCTAATCCCTGTAAATTCTACTTTTGGAAAAAAATACAGTTGTTTTTCAGTAAATATAAATTAAATGTAATGCAGCTTACTTCGAGATAAGTATATTTCGTTAACTATATACACAATTTAACGAAAAATTATAATGATCAAGTTGCCTTAAAATAGCAAATATTATAGACGGCCCACAGCGCTTACAGTAAAGTTCTAAAATGCAAAAACTGAAGGAGTTATCCTGCAAATAATATAATACAATTGCATTAAACTAGTTACAAACTAAAAAGTACTTTATTTTCTCTTTGAATATTCTGTTTTTGGGCTGTTGAACAACCCTACACTAACACTATAATCTTTCAGGAATATCTGGAACTCTTTCCGACTACTATATTCAATAGTTCTACGAGGATTGTTCAACTGAATCCCACCTTTGATCAACTTAGCCTCGAAAACAAATGCAATATTTCAAATGACGTTTGTTAATGTTAGTAGTGTTTGCAAGCAACACATTAATAAGTTTCTGGCGTTTGAATTTGATTCTGACTTTTAAAACTTCGATTTTGAAATGGCGCTTGTTGTTGCAAAGTTTGAAAGTTTAATCAGCGTGCAGTCCTACAATTTTTATGTTCTGAGGATGTTCAGCCATTGCAGATTCATACTCGAATGCAAGCAGTGTAAGGAAATGCATGTATTGCGTATCCAACTGTGAGGGAATCGTGCTGAAAATTTACGAATGGAAAAGAGCGGACTATGAATGAACCACGACCAGGTGCACGGTGTACTGCATTAACAGAAAACAATATGGCATGTGTGGAAAGCCTAATTAGAGAAAATTGTCGAATTTCAATTAGAGAAATTGTTGGTGCGAGTGTAGGATCTGTCCACAGTATTGTGCGTAATCTGGGTTACAGCAAAGTTTGTTCACAGTGGATTCCTTGTATCTTGTCTAATGAACAAAAATGCTTGCGAATGGGCTTATCTCTGCAACACCTCAAATACTAATGGTGATGACTTTCTTCTGTCAATAGTTGTTGGTGACGAAAGTTGGTGCCATTACTACGAGCAATCCGGTAAGTTATCGCAGTGGAAACATTCAACTTCACCACCACCGAAGAAGTTTAAAGCACAACCTTCTGCAGGCAAGGTGATGATAACATTTTTTTTAACCATGAAGGACCCTTGTTGATAGAATTTAAGGAACTTGGAGTAAATGTCTACACAAATCTGTACAATGACACTTTGAACAAGCTTACGCGTGGGGCCATTTTTCAGCTAATATTGGGGGCTGAAGTTTCAAAAAATATTCTAGCTATACGACTTTATAAATCTCTTTCACTTTCTCTAAGTGTTTAAAAATACCTTCTCTTTTAGTAATAGATAATTGAATATAAATTCCATTAAGTAGGTACTCCCTGCGAATTAATAGCGCAACTGATGATATAAATTGGGACAAGTATTTACACAAATTAATTACATAACTAACTAGAGGGATAAGAATGTGAAAAGCAGCTAAAATTAACGTAACCAATAACACACTCCTGCCTTCTACCCATCTCTTTATAAAATGTTACTACTGCAATTCAAAACGAGCCCATTTCACAGTATTTACTAAAGTGCTTTTAGCTTTTAGGTTTTAGCAATCGATACACATGAAAGTGCTTTACCTATTTCGGGCATAATCACTCGAAGAAAGAGTTATTCGGTATTCTTTTTCTGCTTGCGACTTACTTTCTAAATTTAAAGAAAACTCTTCTCACATATTACATTTTGCTATGACCACTAAGAATATATCACTCATAATCCGTTGTATCTGGTTATCATTTTCTATGTAGAATATAGTTTTGAAACAGAAGCCCTACTTGTAAGATACACAGACATATATAGATACGACCCCAACAAACCATACACTTTTACAGTTGAATATTGATTTAGACGTTCCCAATCATGCTTAAAATACAGTAGAAGGTATTGTGTGCAAGTATTTTTTATCATCCGCTAGGTTATGATAATAATTTTCTTTACTGTTTTTGTTGGAACTGTTAAGTATCATAATTGTTAGCATAAAACTAATAAAATATCGGTCAGTAATATGCTTCATCACTTACATGATTTCAGCTAGTAGAACCCGTGGGATACGTACCACGTTTAGTACGATAACTTTGTCTTAAAAATAACAAATAAACTGTGTCAGGATGACTTTAGTCGTTCAGCGATTTCTATAGAAACTGTCGAAATCAGTTAATAACCGTATAGGGCTTTCTCCATAGAAATATAAAAAAAAATATTAATCCTACAAGTGACAATTGTGTTAACTCCAAACATTGTAAAAGTTACAATCATTATTCTATTTAACTCTTAAATTAAAGCTTTACTAAAATTGAAATTATGAGCTCTAACTCAATGATAAGTCAATTTCGTCCTTTGTCGGCTTTTTATTTAAACCAGTAAAATAAATTATTGATTGTGGAGATAAACTCGAACTTGAATTAATGTGGCGGACTTGGTGGAAATATGCACGGTATTTGTAAATTTTTGTTTACTTTACGTTTAGAATTAAAAAGACATATTTTGTCATAAAAGCAATATCATAATGGCATAAAATTAATCTACCACCGCTATTCATCGCTTTAATGCCATTTACGCTTTTTGAGTACGAAGGATTTGTCTTTGAACAATGTCCTTTAAACAGCGTTTTATAGTTTAATTTTTATTTAAACGCATGCAGGTTTTTTTTCGAAATAGCATACTGAATATTTTGAATGTTATCAGCATGATATTGAGATTATTATAGAAAATGATCTCACTGCAAGTATAAGCTATTATAATTCTACACATGAAACACATACAGTACCGGTAAATAGCAGTATTCATTAGCATTAAGCAATAGATAGTAGCTGAACCCGTGTGTTAGGGCCCAGGTTTGCATGGTAACATCTTCTAGAAATAATAAATGTTATGTGAACGAAAATACACGCAAACAAATATTTTCCTTAAAAATGGCAATCTTGACTAAGGCAAATAGGTAAAAAGCTATAGCACGAAAAAATGTATTCATTTTATATAAATTTGAAACCATATGACTAAAGTTGTAAGTCTGAACTTTAAAGAAACAATGAGGAAATTTTGCATTCTACTTATTTCCTTAGAAAGCAGAAAATACTGTTTTATTGTGGAGATGAATCCTAGCGAGGGTTGTAGTAGCTGGCTTGGCGAGATCATGCACGTAATTGGGAAACCTTAACGGCCACATTTAAGAAGAAATACCCCATTCCAGTAAATTCAACAATATCATAATAAAAACTTTGAAATATGTATATGTACATGTAATGTAATATCATTAAATACCATGTGCGGTTGCCGTCAGCGTGGCGTAGAGGTTAAGGATTAGCTTTGTAATATGATCAAATGTTGGGTGGTCAGACTCTTGCCGGTGAGGATACCTTCTCGGATATTCTTCCACAGCTGCACTAGCATTTCCGCTGCAATAGTCATATACAAAATGCATTTCTGCATATTCACGTGCAGAAAAAGGCTCTAGCTCCAGCATCACAAATTAGTATTTGTTTGACTTATTTCCTATTACGACTTGATTTAACAGAACAATGCTAAAAACAAAAAAATAATGGTTGGAAGCAAGACATCGGTTTATTAAAATTTTTTGCTTCGTGTAGCATCCCACATCACACCCTTACGTGTGGATCACACCTTTTGATTCACCCTGTATATATACAAGTAGCCTGTATATCATCATCTAGGGTTAATGATTGCAAATGATAATATTTAAAACATACAATATACCGGTGGTCCAACCATCTGAGAATAAGCATAAGCCCTTTAATGATGAAATTATTATTATGCAGATCCATAATTGTATTGCTCCAAAAAGTATTTAACTGTACAGCGTGCTTTGTAGAAAAGTCAAACTTAACTAATATTTTTATAAATGGAATACTTTGAACATTTTTCATTTTCCTTATGATAGATGGTTATAATAATAAGGACAATAAAGGTCTTAATCTAATAACTGCTACATTATTCGATTGCGAACTGCTTTCTGGGAGTATTCTGATATTACCTAACGCGTTGTATTATCTTAAATAATAAATCTTTTACAGTTGGCAATTACATCAAATTATTACAAAACGTTGGTCGAATGTTCTACATACTTTTACCATTAAAATTATCGCTTAGATAGACTACCCTGTATACATACAAACATTGTGTATATCTGTATATAATAGTGTTAATTTAAATAATAGACATCCTTAGAATTTGCCCACATACTGTACACTTCTTTATACATTTGTTTTCATGTTTCATCATTCAAATTAACCTTCAGGAACTTAGCGTTTGCCTCACAAAGCAACACGAAACAAGATTGTGGTCGGTAGGTATTATACTTTTGTTCCGTACTGACAAGTTGCAAATTATTTCTTAATATTTTCGCAATACTTACTTGGCAGCTTTAAACATGCATCCTTTGTGCAGGTAAAGGCAACAATATCATAATGGCTTAACATTAATCTACCGCAACTATTCACCACTTTTACGCCAATTACACTTTTTGCGTTAAGGGTTTTATACTTCAGAAGCGGAGTTTAAAAAGCAGTGGTTGAACTTTTCTTAAAATTTCAAAGTGATTTTGCTGAATTTAAAACACAGGTTCTTAGAACGTCCCACCAAAAGTGCATTAAAACTAAGCTGCTAGCAGGGAGTCCGAAAAAACCTAAGCGATCTAAATTGACCCATCCCAGGTAACCAACAGTCCACATTGCCAGTGGCGGCGGCAGTCTGTTCTAAGTTGGTAAGACCAGACTTATATGAAACATGACTAGGATGGGCTACCTTGTTTTTTATTATTTTCGTTGAATGAATCTGTAATTAATTTTCAAATATAATGCACCTTAACATGTAGGCGTAATATCCGTTTGGGCGATATGTTATTCTATAAACTAGTTACCCCGCCAATGTACTTATTTGGTATTCAACTTACAGCCAGCATATTTATTGTCTTCGCTAATCCCGCTAATGCTTAACGTCAAAATAAATGTTTGAAAGAATTTAAAACCGTCTAAGCGCACTAGGTGTCCCTCTTACTATTATAAGCAGCAAATTCTTGAAAAGTAATCCTCCTAACGCCTCATCTTGATGAGTTGACGTTTAATATTTAGAGATAATTACTAGTTAGCATAGCCCACCTACTCTGACACTTTTGATTTCTTTAGAACTCGTATTCATAGTTTTTGTTTTGCTTATTTTGTAGCATGAAATTAATTCAAAGAAATCCTTCACCTTAAAAGGTGTAAACCGATGTTCATCAGTTTAACGTAGAATGGCATCATTCACAAAAAATTAAATTAAACAGGTAATTAATTGGCAAATGGTTTTCAAGCAAGCTAGATTAAGAAACATGCTTGATTAGCTTTACATCAATAACAGTTTTAGAAATTGGTATAAACAACATTGAAAGTCAGCTCTTAAATAAGCAGTATATCAAAATTATAACAACGTATACGCTGTAACTTTTACAGCTTAATGTTAATTTAACGATTTTGGGCAAAATATTTGTTACATTTCTATTGATATCGCCGGATTTTACACGAATTATGTTTTAAATTGTTTATACATTTTTGTTATGTGTCCTTTAAGAAGGCAATTAGCAAATCAAGTAAGTTTTGAAACATGCAAACACGGCAATGGCAATAATTGTAATGCTTTTGTCGATTTTATTGTTTCTATCACGCTTCTCTTATTTTTAAACATAATTGATTTGTTAATTTCCATCTCAAACGAAATACGTTTTCCTCAATAAGACTGATAAAGATAATGTTTAAAAATGGATTTATATAGAATCCAGCTAAATGATTGCCAGATTCGTTTTTTCTGTTCTTCCCTACTACTGTATATTACAATGATGTAAATTTGAAAATAAACGAGATATTTTTAATATGTTACACGCGGTAGGTATGTTTATAAATACTGGGCTACAACTGATATATCGAAGGAGAAACTGCCGAATACTTAAATAGGATTTTTAAAGCCCCTAACGTAAATGCCGAGGCAGCATAGACTGAAGGCTTTTATAATAAGTCTTGTGCAAGTCGTTAACAGCATTAATATAAATTTGAATTTATGATGTTTGCCCATCTGCGTACAAACTACAAAGCAAAGGAAGTGGGAGAACAGACCAATGCATTTTAATGGTACACCAAGAGAGCGACGTAGGTACATTATATGACGAGGAATCTTGCAATTACGGAAATACTGTCATAAAACCGAAATATATGCTACTGTAGTCACTATAAACATTTTCTGTAAGGTCTTGGCGTTATTTTTATTTCTCTGATACTGATCTATGAATATTGAAATATATCGCTATCTCAATATATCTACGTAAGCAATATATGATATCTTAACATGTAAATTTCATGTTTTATCGATATTTTGACATCTGTTGTATGTTAGGTACTTACCAGTATTAATGATAGATTAATTTTAAGGATCGACTAAATATTTACGAAGCGATGTTGTAATCTTTGAAATTGCTTATATTTTCAATATCAGGAAGCTGATTGGCAAGTATTCTTTGATTACTTAATAACTATGCTGTAATGTGTAGACGCTGACAATGTTCGGCTTCACCTGAAGTTATGTGTGTGTGTGTGTATCAATGTTCAGCTTACTCCGCCGTTGTGTTTCTGAAATATATGCAGTGCTAATAATATTTTTATCTTCTTTAAGGTGTCATAACTTCTCAAGTAAACGCTTTTGTACTATGGTAAGGTAAGGGGAATAGCAGACTTTGAATATCAATTACTTGAATCCTAACAACAATAGACCGTAAATTGACAGACACAAGTACCATATTAAGTTAGTCAATTTTTTTTTAAATAAGATTCTTAAATAATCGCAAAGTTCGCTGAACAAGTAGAAAAGCGTAAAGATACAAATACTTGGAAAATTCAGAGTTCCGTCAAATTCAGATTGCGACTCTGTTAAAGCATACGCGTTCCACTGTGAGAAAAATTACAGTAGATTGTCTACTGAAAGAAAAGCTTCAGAAGAAATCCGAAATTGACTGAACGTACTGTAGCAAATAAACTTGGTACATCAAAAGCAACCGTACATCGAGTGAAAGTAAAAGCAGGCTAGAAGACATACGAGGATTGTTCAACTGAAACCCATCTCTAATCAACTTAGCCTTGAAATCACGCAATAATTCTAATGACGTTTGTTAATGTTAGTAGTGTTTGTAAGCAATACATTAATACACTTCTGCCGTTTGAATTTGATTCTTACTTTTACTACTTTATTTTTTGTTGAAAATCCATCCAAGTTCGATCAACGTGCGGTCCTACAATTTTTATGCGCTGAGAGTGTGCAGCCATTGCAGATTCATACGCGAATGCTAGCAGTGTATGGAAATGCATGTATTGAATACTCAACTGTGAAGGAATGGTGCCGAAAATTTTGGAATGGAAAAGAGGGCATGAGCCGTGACCAGGTGCACGCTGTACTGCATTAACAGAAAACGATATGGCATGTGTGGAAGGCCTTATTAGAGTAAATCGCCGAATTTCAATTAAAGAAAATTCAGAAATTGTTGGTGCAAGTGTAGGATCTGTCCATAGTATTGTTCGTAATCTGAGATACAGCAGAGTACTTAGTTGGCAATAGATTCCTCTCTTATCTAATGAACAAAAATGGTTGCAAATGGGCGTATCTCTGTAACGCCTCATAGACTATAGCCAAAATGGTGATAACTTCCTTCTGTCAGTAGCTGCTGGTGTCGAAACTTGGTGCCATTACTACGAGCCATCCAGTAAGTTATAGTCGATGCAGTGGAATAATTCAAATTCACCACCACCGAAGAAGTTTAAAGCGAACCATCTGCAGGCAAGGTGATGTTAACATTTTCTTTCGACCATGAAGGACCCTTATTGATGGAGTTTATGAAACCTGGAGTAAATGTCAATGCACATCTGTACAATGAAACTTTGAACAAGCTTCATCTAGCAATAAGATGGAAACGTCCAGGAAAGCTTGTGCGTGGAGTCATTTTACTGTACGACAATGCTAGGCCTCATGTTGCTAATGTGGTAAAAGAACATCTTCAACGAAAGGAATGGAGGATTTTAGAGCATCAATCCTATATCCCGGATCTATCGCCTCACGATTTCCATATTTTTCGACTGCTGAAAAAGGCGTTAAAATTTCGGCATTTTGAGTCTGACGCAGAAGTACAGATAGCTGTGGAAGACTTCTTCAATCAGCAGCCACAAGAATTCTATGAGCAGGGTATACGTCGGTTAGTAAAACAATGGGATAGGTGCCTTGACTGTGACGGTAATTATTTCTAATTAAATTGTTGAAAAAATTTTTTATAAAGCAAAGATGGGTTTCAATTAAACACATCTCGTACAAAGTCCAGAAGGTACCCAATAAAGATCCGGAGAAGGAAGAAAGAAGGATTTATAGGTCAAAGCAATTGTACAATCGCTTTTTCATAAAATTTGACTGCTGCGTTACGGACGACGAAACGGTCTAAGAATTTTATGTTGCTTCGCGAAGGGACAAGTTACTATACAATTTAAGACGAGAAATTTTTTAATTAGGTGGCTATATGCATTTGTTATCGAAAAAGTGATTCTTTCATTACCACTGGATATAGTAATGACAATATTTATGTCAAAGAATGTTTATAAACGAGGTTGCTTCCTTTTATAACTTCTCACAAGACTTCTCGACCAATTTGCCTACATGCCATTACAGAAAGTTAGCACAACAGTTTTACTCAAGCAACAATGTTATCTGTCCCAAAGGATTCTAATCCGTCAAATTGTCCTGAGCTACGGCCAATCTAGTGTTATTGGACTTTAAAGAAAAGGCAACGAAACATTAAAGTTCGATCTGCTAACATAGTTGATGTTCAAACTTTAATGAGTAGAATGATGTCTAAAGTTCGTCACTTCTGGCATAAATAATAATATCAATGAATTATATTACAAATTTGAATACATATTATATAAGTTTAAGCTTCACACAATAATAAATACTTTTACATCATACAACCTATTCTTTTAACTGTTGTAAGGCCGCTACTTTTTTCTGAACCACAGCTTATGTTTGGTTCAGTTTGACTTCAGAAAGCTGTAGTAAAGCTGTGTCCTTTACTTTCAAGACACCCTGTATATTTTTGATATTAAATTTAACATCATGTCGATGTAAGTTTGATGTCAAATATATAGGTTGTCGATTTAAAAAGGTAATTTGCGTTATATCTCTTGTAGTAGAAGAGAGATTGAATTTTCTAGAATTTTCTAGAAAAAATGTGTGCATTATGGAATCATAATCCCCATTCATCCCCTAACGCTCCAGATACCCTAAAAAAATTCAAACGGTAACACCCACTTTATGATAGCTCATTAAGTAGCAACCTCTTTTACCTCCCGATTCGTTTTGGAAAATATAAAAAAATAAAACTCTGAAATTCTGGGCCAATTATTGTAATTAAAGTTTAAAAATATTAAATTAAATATTCAAAGTGAGTTTTATTATTCTTTATACAATAGTAAAGTCTAATGGGGTCAAATCTGCAGATCTTGGGGTTGTTGTATGGTCCCTTCCACCAATTTATTGTTCTGGATAATGTTGCTCTAGCCATGACCTTACAGGGACTGTACAGTGAGGAGTTGTACCATATTATGGAAATGAATTAAAGAGGACCAATGGAGTGACCCCCAAGATCTTGAGATTTAACTCCATTATACTTCCTTTTATGGGACCATTTAAAATCCGTTGTCTACAAGTCTCAGCTTTAGTCCACAGGACAACTGTGACAACGCATATTCCGCGACAAACCTTCCAAAATATTCGGAAAGAATTTGAGAGTTGACTTTACTATTGCCTAGAGAACTCATTTTAAACATTTAATCAAATATTTTTAAATTTTTGTACAATAAGTTGTTCAGAATCCAGAGATTTATTTTCTATTTTTTCCCAACTGATTCGCGGGCGAAAATTATCAATTAGCTGTTACATAGTGTTACTATTGGAGATTTTTTTGGGGTACCTGGAACCTAAGGAGTTCAATGTGGAAGCTTACCTTATGAGTCATGATGACTCACCCTTCATGTTATAGAAACGTTTCCTAGAACAGTTCAGTTACCCTTTTACTTCCAGAGATATAACACATTGTACGTTTCTAAATTGACACCCTGTATACGTAATATCGGAACGGGTGACAAATATGGAGATCATGTATAAATCCACATTTTTTTATTAATTTTTAACATAACTTTCTCAAACAATTAGTAATAGCATTTGCCTGAAATCATAAATTTGAATGCAGATTTGTGTTAATTCATATATTTTCAAACTATTTTTATTTGTGTCAAATATTTTACTCTTTTACTTTAGTTTTAATTGCAATACCCGTAGTCTACATACATTTTTTGGAATAAATTTATGTAAAATCTACTAATTTATTTACTTAAGCAGTACGTTATTACTTACTCTTTCCCAATATATAAAAATTGTTACATATAAGCTAAGCAGCGGCACTAAAAAATGCAATTCAACTATACGACACAATATCACGTTTTTCTATGAAAATACTAAACATGTTGCTAAATTTTAGGTAACAACTTACCTTTAGCTGTAATATCAAACAAACAAAATTGTAGAGATGTATTATTGCATAGTGAGTTTTGTCCTCAAAAAGATTTAATTACAAAGCTGGATTCAAAAAATACATCGGAAAGCCATTGGTCTTCCCCAATCAATGAAACTTAATTGTAAAATGGGAGAAGCATGGTTTCCGTAAACTCCATTATCAGGCCGATCAATTGAATTATAATTAAGATGAAGGGGAACCTACATTTAACGAAAAATATTTATATCCAAAGCCTCGATACTTTTATAAGGACACTTGGACTACGCTTCTTTCATATTATAGATAATCAATTTGATATGTGAAAACCGGCAATGGTTATTCAAATTTTCATTTGTGTTATTTTAATTTTTATATAGTAACACCGTGAGTTTCCAAAGACAGAGACTTAGTTTAAACGTCAATTTCCTCTTTTAGTTTTAGATTTTAGGAATCTTAATTATGTACCGAATAGTATTTACGGTATAAACTTAAATTACAAATATTTCTATAAACCTTATATGTGTTTTAAGCAACAGCAGATTTCAACCTTAATATGTAGTTTCTAAATCAAAATCAGCCGTTAGGATTCAAGAACAGATATATCACCATTAAGTTTTGTTTCTATGAATACCACGTACACAGGTTTGTATAGAACAGTCTTTCAATGTAAAGGGCAGCCCTGGGGTAACATAACTGCGTAATGACAGGAAAGGGAAACGAAGAGGGCGCAGATAATTGATAAAGTTAGTAGACGGGTATTTACAGCTTACAACGTGGGCTCCATTCTGGCGTAGACGACTTTTGATGCCTCTGGTATAGTTGTGAGGTTAGTTGTTATCCTCCAGATTTTTGAAGCATGTTTGTTAAAGCAGAGGTTTGGGCTTTTAAGGGAAAACCTTGTGATTCAGCAGAGCATTATTTAGAATATTTGGTTGCATTTGTAAACTCGTATTGTATTACGAAATCATTAATTTTAAATTTGATGCAACAGAAGGAACATTCTATCACAATCTAGTAAGTCTTTTTAAATTACATATGAGTATATACTTTATTAATAATATTTTAGCTAATATTTTCCTGCAGTACTATTGCTCTAGTAGGGTATAAAGTTTATTTAATCCAGTTTTCTACAATATAGGATAATATATAACTTGAATAGAAGCATAGGCAAATAAACACTGTGTTTATTTGCCTATGATAGAAGCAAAAAGATCATTTCTGAAAGTCATGTGTTTCCGTTTCATTACGGGTATATTTAGACTTTTCGAATGGTTACTGCGTGAGTTACTTAATTCTATAAATTCTAAACAACTGCTTCTTCCTACGAATTACAAAATGTATTAATCGTTGGTAGATGTATACCTAAATTAGGAATGTAATTAGACGTCTGCGAGCAGTTTATGTTAATCAAAGCGAATGATATATTCACGCAGACAGTTTAGAAAATTAGGAGGATTAATGAACCTCACGCTAAGTATATTAACCTACGCGTAATTCGAGTTTACCCTTCCCGGACTATCAGTATTAGTTATGAAATCTTATGTGACCCTAGAGGTGACCCCAAGACGGTAAACTATATCAATTGCTTAAGTTCGATTGCAGTTTGCGAACCTACTAAAATATTAGTATAGGAAAACAGTGTTACCTTAAGCTCAACTAAACGGGATAATATTTGTAAATAGTTTTAAACTTCATAAGAAAATTGAAGCATTTTCACATGAATGCCGTTATAGCCCATTAGTGGCACTATTTTTATTTGTTCCCTGATATTGAATGTTATATTTATTTTCACAATTTTAAAAATGCTTTACTTTGGATGCTGTAATAAAAATACCGTATTTCTATATAAAATACGAGCCGGCTCTATTTGTTGTCAAAGATAATATTATAGAAGTTAATCACATATATGGCTCACATACAGACTGCAATAAAGGATCTTATAAGAATAAATAAAATCTTTATTTTGTAAATAAGATACTAGGGCCGAGGCGTATATTCACGCGGCACGCACCGGTACGGCCGTTACGGTTGTTAAAATATTGAAACACCGCCGTACCGGTTATTAAATAGCATAATAATAAGTAAAATAAGCGGTAAAATTAATTAGTAATATAAATTTATTTTAAAATATAAAGTTATAAGTTCAAGTTAATTGCCGTAGGATGTCGTGAGTAGTACTGGTAAATCTCCTACCTATTATTCAACAGTTCGCTACGTAACATACTTTGTAAAGTGCCTATTGACTTTTGTCAATATGTTGATATAGATCTGATGATATCAATCATCATCATCAACAGCCTTTCCGTCCCACTGCTGGGCATCGGCCTCTTCTCTGCCACGTGTTTCTCCTCAGCGCTAAGGCAGAAACACGGGGGACCTACAGTTTAACGTCGAATCCGAACGACAGAAATTCCAGAGAAAGTTTTTAGCATTAAGATCCCACGGTTGCAAGCCGAATTGGGAAATTGTGTGTGATGGGTTGCAGACAAGATTTTTATAAAACTGCATAGTTCTGCTTAGGTTTCGAACCCAAGCCAGAATCGAGGTTATATTCAGAAAGCGAGCGCTCTACCAACTGAGCTACCACCACAATACTAATATGGATATGTTGATGCATATGTATATATATGTATATATGTATATATATATATATATATATATATTACGTTATGATCGTGTTAATAAACAATAGCAAATTCTCAATTTATATATCATAGGCAAAATTAATAAATAATAAATTTAGTGAACTGTTGCCTTAGAAATACTGAATTGCAACTAAGACAGACTCACTATGTAATAGCGTAAATTACAATTTAATTAAAAACATTTAGGGCTTCCACGGTAAAAATTTCATAACATATCATAAAGGCGAATTAATATCCAAAACATGTTATGGGCCAATCGAGCTTTTCCGACGACCCGTAACCAGGTAGATGGAAAACGGCCTACAGCTTAGCTCAGAGGAGTAGGGGGAGTTCGTGAAAATCGCTTATGGGAGAAAATCTTTAGTTTTGTACAGTGCGAGTCAAAATAAGTGGGCGCCACCTTCCGAATCCAGCTGCTTGTAGGTCCTCGTGGAAGGCCGAGAAACCAACAGCTTACGGGAATGGAACTTACCTTTATGGTGCCACCTCCTATATATTTAAAGCTTGCAAAATTCTTACACAAACATGTACAAAAAACACAATAAGAGGCAGTAAACTTTTAACACACATATAATTAAACGGTTAAAAATGACAAGACAATAAAATGACAAGTGGTAACGCTATAAGTTTGAATTTTAATTTTTGAACGTTCAGGAAAAAAACTCGCCGTCACTGGTGCAACGGGATTTACGTTTTTCATACAGCTACGTAATACCAGCGACGCTGAAGTTCACAAAAATAACAGAGAATATAATCTGGTAGTTTTATAATAAACAACTAACACCACATATGGCGACTGAAGGTCGTTTTTTTGTATTTACATGAAGTTAAATTTGAAGTCTGCAAGTTAACGCGAGCCAAAAAAAAGGTTTCTTTATCACAACACAAAACTGCGTTTTTACCTTGAATTCCCGTGGATGGCCTAAAACGAGGTAGGCACAATGTAACGGCGATTTCCAGATGAAGGGTAAAAAAAAGAGATGGAAGACAACGTTCTTCGGGGCAGCGTTGGAACGAGATGTGTGTGTTACGCCCCTGTAGAGTGCCAAGTTGCTTTCAACAAGGTCAGTTAACGTGGAGACAGAAGCGAGAAAACAATTTCCAGCAAAATACTTGCACGGTTTTTTTCCTTTCACATCACAAAAAATCCGAACTGAATCGACAGGAGCAATTATTATCTTTAATTGTCCAAAACCAAAGCGAAAATTCTGCTATTATTTGTATATCCGACTTAAGTCGATTTAATTTTGCTCTACCGCAAACAGTGAGTGATACGATAAAATTTAGCAGAAGCGCCGCGAAGGAAAAGAAAACGATATTCGAAATTACGTCCGTAGCTTCTAGGACTTTTGTAACGGCCTTCGATTGATGGTATTTTCAGAGAACCGGAGTCATCAAAGATCGAAAATTGACTGACGTAAAAACGCCACGGGAACCTGCACCTTCCCCCACAAAAAAAATTGCACCATATTTCGAAACGTTATGAAATGTTCTAGAAATGTTCTAGAAATGTTCACGCACGAGAAAAACAAAAGTCGAAAGTTGCAAAACAAAAGCAACTGTTAACATATCTCAAACTTAGAAAGACAAAAAAATAGCGAAATGGTAACCCAAAATAAGGCTGCAATTAAAATAACGTTATTAATTCTTACGAAGCGGCAAACAAATCACGGAATTAATTCATATAAAGCGGCAAATTTGAAAAGAGCATAATAAAAAAAATGCTGAAGTCGTGCCTATACGCTAAAATTTAAAAAATAAATAAAATATCAATTGGCATAAATGTTAAATGATAAACGGCGACTACCATAGTATCGAATGGAAATATGGTCAAACGGCTAAATAATCTAATTTACTGACGTTTGATAGACAATATCGAATAGAAATAATGTAGAATAGATAAAGCGACGACATTAATAGGGTTAAAAGTATCGTTGAATTATCGAATGAAATGTAAAATAGAAAAATGTGCAAGAGAAATGTTGCCAAATGGCAATCTAATCGAATTTAACTACGTTTAATATAAAATATCGAATAGAAATATCGTCGAAAATATAAAACGATTAACATGAAGAGGCGATATTAAAAATATCGGTGAATGAAACGTCTAATGAAATACACATATAATCCAAAAATTTTGAATGAAAATATTGTCAAATGGCAACATAATCGAATTTCATGATGTTTTTTATAAAATATCGAATTGAAATAATCCCAAATAGATAATGTGACCACCACAATACCTTCAAATTTAAAAATATCGTTGAATATAGCGTCGAATGAAATGTAAAATTAAAATAATTTGAATGAAAATACTGTCTAATGGCAAAATAATAGAATTTCATGATGTTTAATATAAAATATCGAATAAAAGTAACATCGAAAACATAAAAAGCATTACATCCTTTTTTTTATCAAAGCGTATTATTTCTATATTCGACACTAGTACATTTGGGTTTTCGACATTATGATTAGTATAATAAAATCGATGTATCAATATGACCATATCGGCCACCTGTATATCAATGCAAATAGAGATACGTACCAGTACAGAACTATTTATACTGTCCTTTCTCATTATTTATTGATTATAGTGTGTCAAAGAAAATCATCAGGTTTGTTTTTACTTAAATATTTTTGATTTATATCTTGAGTTAAAACTATTATGCTGGGTGTTAAATATTTTCAATATAATCCTTTCGTAACGCAAGTAGTACAGTATTATTTAAGAACACCTAAATTTAATTATCCTATTGTAAAACAAACCTTACCAAATATACAAATATGAACCTAAATGTGTAGCGTCCAGTGAACATGGCAAGCAAAACAAGTCCATACCCACAATTCCTAGATAAACAGGGCGGCAGATGTGCTATGTATATAAACCCTTTCAATTTTCAGGTCAATTCCCAGGTTCCCTTTATATCTGATATTTTGGTTTCCTATATAAACACCTCTGTAAAGGACTGTGCCATTCTGGATTTTACAAAAGAGACACTTATTTTGTGGTTCCAAGCTTAATAAACGGTCTATAGAATGTAAGTTTATTTTTATTGGGATTAACCCACGAGTTTATCAATATATCGTATGTTTATTTTGCTAGATTTTGAGAACGGAAGCTTAGAAGCAGCTCATAGTTTTAAATTCTGCTATTTCTATGTAACAACCATAAATTGAAAACGTTGTTACTGCTTTTCCTTACTGAAAGTTATTGGAAAATATCATCAAAATAACATGCTTCAATTTAGGTAACCACAACTACACTACATCATTAAGTTATATACCTGAAAAAATGCATATTTTAGTAAAATAAAATCTATAAAGTATTATTTCACACTTTCAGGTTTACAAACTCTATGTTGGAAAAAATGGTTTGGAGTTAAAATTTAGTCAAGATAATTCCTACACCTGAAAATTTGTGAAAACAAGAAAGTACTAATTATAGTAATAAGAGGTAATGGTAATAGTAAATTATATAAGATTATACATTATCCCATTAGAAAATTAATTACAAAAAGGAAGATTAAGTAAATTTACATTTAACATTAGAAAATAGAAACTTAACAAAAAATGCGCATCAATTTCATTTTTACTTTGGTAAATAGTTTACATTTTAATTTAATTTATGCAACTTCCTCGAAAATCATTGCATACAGGGCGGTACAAGACCAGACGTCTTACTAGAGCAAATATAGAGTTCTATTACAAATTAGAGTGATACAAAATCATAAGCTAGATAGTTATAAGATATTTTTCTATTCTACAGGTTGCTCTGTAAAAATGAGCCATAAATAGTGCCAGAGTTTTAGTAGGCGTTTACATAACTAATTCTGTAGCAAATTAAAACGTTGTTGGGGTTGTAATAGCAGTATTTCAGTTTACTGTACAGGGTATTTATTACATGCGACTTAATCAACTTCAACCCATTTCAAACTATACACTCTATAGCTATTCGTGTAATTATCTTTGCTTTTTAATTACTTTCAATTTCTTCTAACGTTAGAATGTTCATTACTAGCAACCCTGTCGTCTATACTTAATAATAATCAGCAGCAACGCTATGTTCTGAGGGAATCGAAAGGAAGAAGAGATAAGAGGCCTGCATTTACTATGTAGTTTGCCCTATTTCCAATTTGACACTTCCAAAACCAAGCCAGTACAACGTGAAATATTTTAGTATATTTTATTTTGAACGAAATGGTATTTGAAATTTTTTGTACAACGTAATGTTGAAATAAGTTAACAGTTACTCAACAATATCGTGGTATGCACAAGTTGTTATAAAGTAATTGAGGCCACAGAACCATATTGCGAAAATACTAGAATTTTCCTAGATTAAATTTTCAACGTCATTTGCCTTAAAAGTAGTTTTTCACAACTATATACCTTTTTCACATTAGTTTACAAAGATAAATTCCTCATTGTATATAACAAAACAAATTAAGAACTTAACATTATTATCTTGGTTGGTTAATATTATTTTTGTTTGAGAACTTCTGAACACCTACCTCATTTCAACAAAATAAACCCGCCGCGCTATTGTTAAGAGATTACGAATACTGACAACAATGTCATTTTTGTCCTATAAGAAAACCATTGCCCTATCTTCTCCATGCTGCACAGCGACTCTGAAACGCACTATAGGTTCGCTTTACTTGTGTTTACATTCGAAGAAATAAGCAAAGGTACGGCCAATACGTAATACAGCCAAACTCAATTTGAAAACTTTTTGATCTCTGGTTATATAATATTTATAAGTGAAATGGAATTAGAATATTAGCATAAAGATTAATAATAGATTTCAAATAAATGTTCAAAATAGCCCCCACGTTCATTGAAACAACTGTAAAAGTAAAAAAAGCAACGGCTGATATCTCTGAATGTAATTACATCAATCAAATATATTTTGAATTTCATCTTCTGTGTCCTCTCTAGTGGTCAATTGGAGAGAAGGTTGCGTTTTAAATACAGACAAAATACACATATTTTATCCACTGAGGTAGCATAGACATTCACATACTGTTTCATCCGCTGGATAGTGGCACACCAGTGTAATTTGCCCACAGACTTTATATAATATATGATATAATTTTTTGGATAGATCTTTTTTATAAGAAAACCATATTTTTTCTTTAGATTCTTTAACATAAGTACATTTTGTGTGTGTTGTATGATACTTTGATTGACACCAGCGTTTGTAATTTTCTAAATTATGAAAGTTAAAAAACAACTGCTGAATGTTTGGTAAAAGTTTGTAAGTAAATAATAGTTCATAAAATTAATTAAAATATTTGGAAACAATTAAGTTTTACAGTTATTAATTTAAAATATTGGTACTTGTAGCAATGAAAGCGACGACCGTTCAAAATTTAAAAAAATTAAATGGTGCTCTGGTGGAAAACTGAATAAAATAACACAGTTGGCGTTCGCCAACTGTTCAGTTATCACCCCATATATTGTGTAGAGTAATACAAGGTTTATTTAAAATGTATTGAGATAGGTCCTATAATTATTATTTATTAACAGCTGTTTCAAAGTAGTTCTCCTGGCAAGCTACACAACGACGGAGAAGGTGTTTCCACTCCCGGTAGCAGTACTGAAAGTCTTCAATGGAATATGGTCTAAACTGCTTCGTCACGACTTTGTGGATGTTGTCCACAGTTCTAAAGTGGCGACCTTTCAGGTTGAATTTGAGCTTGGAAAAAAGAAAGAAGTCACATGGATTCACGAAGGCCACGGCACACGTCCTCTCGGTTTTCCTTTTGTTCTTTGGTGAGCTTTGCATAAATGCATGCCCAATTTGTAGGTCAATATGTCGCGAACGGTTTGGTGATTCAAATTCAACTCACTAGCGATTATTCTGACTGTTAAATGTCGATCAGATATCACGATGTCACATTGGTCACATTTTCATCAGTTTTTGACGTGTGAGGTCTTTCATCCAAAAATGCTTCATACCATCTAAAAAACTAAAAGAATGCTCTCCATAAGGCTGTAGAAATTGCTCGTTTTCAGTTGCGTTTTTGTAAAGTATAACGAAAAATTTTATCGTGTAATGCTACTCGAGATGTCGTTCTACGATTATTGTAACGCGTCACAGCTACCAACACATAGAAGTTGCTGTCGTGTAAAGCGTATTAATGCTATCGAGTTGAGACTTGCACGGAAACATTCATTCCTACCTGATAGAAATGAGCGTACCGGTTGCTGACGTAGACGTGGCTACAGTATTGTCAGTTTTCGATCCAATAGTTTAGTCTCATTAGTTTTTAGGCATAGCTTGCATTTCTGATGACCATGGGGTTGTGAAGACAGCCAGTGCATTTTTCAGGATATAAGTATATGCCTAAACATCTATTAGATTTAGGCACGCATAGGTTTTCGGAGTCCTGTTCCTTTATAACTTTTGTAACTGCAAGTATTTGAGAAATCTGTAACATTCAAGACGTAGTACGATGGTCCAGAACGAGACGTCGGCAATGTAGGGATTATGTGGGAAGAAGATTGGCTAAAATAGGGATGACTCAACAAACCACCTCCAGAAGACCACCAGTAAGACCACCGAAAAGATGGCGTGAAAGTTGGACGTGCGTTTCCCAAGATGACTAAATAGATAGAAGAGGCAAAACTTGGAATTAACAGGACCCAGTCCTAAACTAAGTACCTAGGAGAAGAAGAAGTATTTGCTCGTTATATCCGGCGTGTGTAATATCTAAGAAACCTACAATATTTATTTGTATTAAAACTTAAAATAACCCTGTCTTCTATTAGTAAAATACATTTGCACTACCGAAGAATTTTGAAAATATTAAAATAGACAGTATTTACTATAAAACAAATTAAATAATGTAATTGACACAGACAATATGCATTATTCCTAAATTTTTCTTTTTAAGTCGATAGTTGTTTCTCTGCTTTAAATCTCAAATTATTTAGATTAAATGAGGTGCCAAAAGAATTTGCTTAAAAACTGACTTAATATTTCCAATTCCATTCAAATATCATACATTTAAGGAACATCTGATACGCGCTGTTATTACATCTGCGTTTCGGTATTAGGCAAATAAAAACGACTGCAAATTAAAACATCCAATCCACAAAAATTCCAAAAAGTTCTTATATGAATTACAATACTTAACAGATATTTGTTGTTAATGAATATTTTAATTTGTATTCGTTGTTTCTGGAACAACCTGTAAGCAGGAAATACAGTACCACAAGCAATGCAAGTCCAAACATATACTTTATAAATATTCGTTATATCAAGGATGTTATTGTACCGTAGCTCGTCTTAAGCGAGTTGGGCTGCATGATATTAATCATCTTATCATAAAAAATTCTTTTTATTTACAAAGGAAATATAAATTTAGCCTGGTACTTTATACGGACCACCCTTTAGAATCATAAATAGATATTTTCAAAATGCGCGGTGTAGTTCAGTAAAACTTCCTTTAATAACATAATTAGACCACCTTGTACAAATTTTATGCAGTGTATTTTTCCACTTGGAATTTTTCATGTTTTATATGTTACATCTCCAGACATTAATACGTCTGTCGATAACCGGAAATTAAAATTGTTGTTGCAACACTGGGATGTTCAGAAATTCCACAACAAATAGCAAAAGCATTTAAACTGTTGAAGGTAGCCAGAAAAATAAATTGACCTTTCAAAACTGGTATTTAAATGACATATTCTTAAATTTTTAGTAAATGAGAATGGGTGACCGTCTATGTGGAGAATGTGCAGGCAGTATAGGAATAGTAAACTAAAAGCAGGTACAGAAGCTCGCAGCCTCACGGCAGATGTAGCTACTTACGTGGACGGAGATGCGTTATCAGTATAGATGTAAGATAAGGTGGGCAGCCGGCTGTCACTGCGCTTGCGTGATGCGATTCCCCGATTAGATAACCCATCCCGAGCTTTATGCCAAGGTATTCACTAATCTTTTGTGTGAGGCCACGTGAGATCTTGCTTGGGTCGTCGTACACGACCGCGACACAAAAAGCTTCTATTGTGCTCTAACTTATACAGCGTTTAACAGCGGTATGTACTCACAACCAGGGTGTACAATAGTTGTTCGATCTATTACTAAGGCAACAGATAAAATCTAAAATTGTACCGCACTCAAGATTGAGCTATTTGAATTGATTTGTCGTGCATTACAAATTTGTGGTCATTTATCTACTTCTACTTTAAGTTTGGAATTGCATGCGGATAGATTTGCGTTTTGATCGCTTTACTATTACCGATTCTGTAACGCAACTTGCTTTAAATATATTGCAGTGATATAAATATCATGTTCCCGAGTTTTAATAAAATTATGAACTTCGGCTGATTCAATATCTCCTACCCAAAAAATAATCAGGGCACCGGCGGCGGCTGGTTTATAAATTTGATAATTTTTGACATGTTCGACACAACTTGTGAGTAAATCTGAATTAAAATGTAGTATCGACCTAAAGCGTCAAAACGCTGACGCTATTATATCAAAATGATTAACTGGTTCAACAAATTTTCAAAGTGTGTAATGGAAAGAGGTAGCGTTGAGAATGTTATTCTTAAACTGTGGTTTAAACTTAAATTGAGCAACAGTTTCTTCTTGATAATATTTTATATTTCTATTAATATTTTCTGACAAACGTTGATATTTTACTGAAATTTATTCACCGAAAAAACAGATTACGATTTTCGGCTGCACATGCTATCTCTTTTTCTTGTAACTAATTAGCTAGGATAACAAATGCTGATTACACAGCTTGAAAATCTTGCGCTTATGGCTTTTGAGATTTCTATTTTGTATGGTGTGGTACATCCACTACATTACACAACTTTCCACTATACAAACATTTCTTAATTTTTTCGTATTGAAACATTTTATATTGACGTACAAACTTCTGAAGGACTGTTTACTATCATACTAAATCGTGTGGAACATACCTACTCAGAATCAACTTTACCAGTAGATATGATTAGTAGTGCTTTTAATTTTCTACAGACAGTGTCGAAAAACGTACCTGCAATATTTCAAAGATGAATTCTAGAACCTATTGAGAGTCGAAAAATCCATATAAACATATGTCCTAAACGTAACCATTAACCAGATATTGTTTATTTCATAATTTGTGTGGCTAAAATTTTTGTTCAACGAATTTTCTTAAATAAATTTTTTTTAATCCATTTTTATTATTTTATTTACAAGAAATATTCAAAATTATCTCCATTGTGTTCGATATACAAAGCCGCAAGTCGCAAAAGCGATCGCTGCTTTCTTGATATAGTTGCTGGATTATTCCTAATGGAGTCAAGTCCACCGAACGCGGTGGCCATACTACGGGTCCTCCTACTCCAATTCATCGTCCCGGAAAATGTGCGTTTAGCCAAGCTCTAACACGAAGACATTGCTGTGCTGGTGCCTCATCGTTTTTATACCACATTGAACGTCTAATATTTAATGGCACATCTTCCAGCAATAAGGGTAAAGAGTTTTCTAGAAAATATTCGTAATTCGCAACATTCAAACTGTGTGGCAGTTCAAATGGTCCAATCAGACAATCATTAAGAAAACCAACTATCATATTAACAGTTACTAAATCTAAACAAAATGCGACCGTCTTCTTAAATGAGGATTTTCTGTAGCCTATTCATGAAACTTAATAATTGATACCATCTCATGTGAAAGAAGCTGTATCGGCCCATAAAATATTCGGTAGGTTTTCATTATTTTGTACACAATTACACAATCTTAAACGAGTTTCAAAATCATTACCTAGACCTTGAATTCTTTGATGATGATATAGATGTAAGCAGGGGACCGCGGTAGAGTAATGGTCGCAGCGCTTGGCTTGGAGTTGTTCTACCAAAGTCGCTCAGGTTCGAATCTTGAGCACTGCACTTTCCCAGGGTGTTTGGGGTGTCTGGGGCATGGGGTTTTTCAAGGTTGCCTTTCGCAACTCCAAGATTATTTAAAAAAAATGGATGTAAGCGAGCACTTATTATTCCCTAAACCTGGTTTCTACATATTCCAGTATGTAATGTAATTCTTCGCACACTTAAAGACGGATCTTCTTGTAATAAATCACGAACTTGTTCATCATCGTTTATCCCTCAGCTGACGATGTAAACTAATGAAAACTGCACGCGTAGGCAGGCTTCTATTGGGATATTCTACCATATTCTTGTTGTGCTGATAAAGCATTTCCATCAAACAGACCGTAAACATAATGAAGATCTGCATATTCTTCATTTGAAAATAACATTGGCATTGTGAATTACGATGGGAATAAGTATACAAAGAAGAAGCCAATAACTTCAGTATCACAGTAATAAACTGACTAGATACAAACAATAATTTGTTAAAATGATGTTCAACAGTTCTTGGTCGACCTCTATTCCAATTTTGAACAGGAAGGATATTCCCAGTTTCTAGAAATCTGTGAATTGCAGCTCGAATTACTACGTGGCTTGGGTGTATCCTATTGGGAAAATGCTGAGCGTAGACCCTAGCAGCCCCATTGCAGTTTCCCTCCCATTTCACAGGAATTCAAATAATATCCACGTACTCGTTTATAACATACGCCGTAATGATGGTCATGACACAAGTGAACTCAATAACACGAATTAAAGGCGAATTTAATGCAGAATTCCTAATGTTAATTCAGAATTGATATACTTCACACACACACACCTGTCAAAACGCAAACAACATATTTTCGAAATTTATATCACAGTACCCATGCACCTGCATTATTGTCAAATTGTGATTTTACCAAAAGTATGATTTGTAACAATACTTCCAAACGAAGAGCTAAATTTTTAATTCAATGTTAATTAGCGGTTTTGATTTAATTTAAGGTTCTTCATTAAGCAAATACATGTTTTACTTAATTTCTTATAACCATTTGGCTAAAATTCTGCACTAAAGATGTCAACTTTAACACCATCGTACAAGAAAACTAAGCTGCGGAGCGGAGCAGTTTTGTCTTAAGAATTCTTAAAGAAAAAAGTTTACCTGAAACTTTTAAGGCAATTTAGGGACACCCTGTATATTGCAGTAATATATTATTTTCTATTCCGTTTCAATTTATTATAGGTTTGCGTTATAAGAATGCCAATTTTTGCCAAAATAGTATGGCATAAATTAATAACTTATAGTGTTCCAACAGATAGAAAACCTGGCAACGTAAAGACTTCGAATATTTTACCATAGGGTGATCGCCCGCTTGGTAGCGTCAATTTGCTCGCCATCGTAAGCTCGCCATGGCTTGCTCGCAGGTCTCCATGCTCAACAACTATGTACTCGCCAAGTCAATTACTCGAAGGATTGATTCCCGAAATTTATTCATATATAATTCAGATTAACAGTCACAATTTCAACGATGTAAGTCAAGAAACAATGAACAAAATGCAATTTATTGTTAAAATAACATATCATCTGTAGACATTTAATATATCCTGTTGGTAACTCTCATTTCAATTCCCCTAGGGAATATTGAAGGTCAAAACATTGTTACCTATGGTTGTATTTAAATTTATATAGAATAATATTTAATTTTTTGTTTTTGTGTGTCTGATTTGAATATGGTATATATTTTTTAATTTTCTTAATTTTAATAATATAAATCACATATTTGTTTACTGAATACGCAGTGACCTTCCAAGTTTATTGAACCTAATAAATGTTTAATAAACTTCTAAATTTTGAAACAGAAACAGCTGTTTGGCCACATCACATACCTATACATATTCGCATATATTAGACATTAGGTCTTTGATGTATACATTAATATTTTCAAAAAATCTCAAAATTTATGTATTAAAGAAATTAATACTCATTCTATACGTACGGTATTTGAAAAGGAATTAAAATTATAAAGCAAAATATGTGCTAAAATATTTCACAAACGGACGTGCCTGTCTTTCTACCTTAACTCAGTTATACTTATATTTCTGCGAGCAAGTTGTCTGTCGAGCAAAGAGATGACGAGTAACTATCTTCGCGAGTATCGCTCCTAGCGAGCAATTGGGAATCGAGCAATCGGTGGCGAGTAAATAACAGGACTTGCAAATGACTGAGAGCCCAAGAGATTGAATTTTCCAGTAATATTTAATGCGTGTACAATAGTTTATTGTTTTAAAACATTATTAAAAACATCAATTTGATCTGAATAACATTAAACTTCAGCTAGAATTTATCTATTAAATTTTACTGTAAGTTGACTTTAAGTTTCGATCCCTTTTTTTTCCAAAGTTTCATTTCAATATCAATTTGATCATTAATAATTAGAGTAGTTCTTCATACCTCTATTCCCGTTTGTCAGCTATCCCAATCAAAAATTTTCTCTAGGAAGACATTAAAGAACTATTTCCTCAAAACACAATAAATCGTATTGGTTATCCAATCTGACTTTAATAATCACTACGGTGATCCCAAGCAGGCCTGGAAATTCAAAATTTATATTACGCAAAATATAGGTAATTGATCATGTCTTCCTATTAGATAAATAGTAATTTACCTCAGTTATGATAACTTCCTCGCTCCTTGGCTGTATTATGATCTTAAGAAAATTAGTTAAAGCTTGAGACTGAGGTTGTGAACGTTCTTATCAATACTCCGATCATATTTTCATTTTCTTACAATCTTGGATATGTTGTCTCTTAACAAAGAAAAAGCAGCATATAGTAAAGCCTGAAATGAATGTAACGACAATAGAAAACATTTATTTTAGCTAATTTTTAGGCATATGGAGCTATTTAGCCCCTTAAAAATAATGTAAGCATATAGTTGGTCATCTAACAATGTAACATTGAAATGGAAGACCTAAAACAGTTTATGATAGATAGAAACATCATTTTTGTGCTATTATAAAAATTACCTTACCTTACAGTGATATTCTAGTGCCATCTTTGGAGGTCCAAAACGTTGATCTGAAACAATTTTTCTTATTAAATTTTTTTAGCATATACTCTCTATCATCAAGCACGATCACGAGGTTTTGGAAACACTGCATAATATACGAGGGCTGTTCTCTTTCTGCTGAGCCTAGTAAAGTAATACACAATTTATTGACATGACACTTTTATTTATAATTTTTCACAGTATTTCCCTCGAAAGGCAATGCACTTTTCCATCCGTGAAACCAATCTTCAAAACATTTTCTACAATCTTCTTGCGTTAGGTTATTTATTTAATTTTAAATGCGTCAACTGCTTCTTCGACCGATGCAAAACGTAAACCCCGTAACTTATTCTTTACATGTGGAAATCAACACCAATGATTAGGTCCTAGTTCTGGACTATACGGCAAGTGATCCATTATTTCAATGTTTTGGCCATTCAAATACTCAGTCGTACGAGCAGCAGTGTGCGCCCGAGCGTTATCTTGATGCAAGATGATGTTTCCTCTTGGAAGTTTTTCGCGAACATTTTGGAGAACCTGAGGCAAATAATCTGTAGTGTACCATTCAGCGTTAACCGTAAGACGATCCTCCAGTGCCACAGCGGAAACATGTCCCGTAATTCCAAAAAATGTGGCGACCATGCTTTTGTTTCGACTTTTTTCACGAACAACTTTTGTTGGAGACGATTCGTTCTCAAAGACCCAAACTGCTGACTGTTGCTTTCTTTCGGGATCATAGAAGTATACCAACGTTTCATTACCGGTAATGATGTTGTACACCATATGAAACGATCCATTGTCAAAGCGATCCGATGTAGATATGCACCGTGCCACACGGTTTCCTTTTTGAAGTGGAATCAAATTGTGGGGAGTCCAACGGGCGCATAGCTTAAGTACCATCAAATGTTTGTGTAAAATGATGTCAGTTGCTTTTACACCAATTTTTAAAGTAGCCTGAATACTCCTGGGGATAACATGCCGGTTCTTTTCAATCCTGTTTCGTACAGGTTTTAAGTCGCACATGAAATTGTAAAAAATCGCAGCTCGATAATGCTCTTTATTCAACTCCATGATTTCTTGGGGGAAAGGATTACTTTAAAATGATGTATTTTAAAAACCTGCAAGTATATTTCATAACGTTCACTATAATTGAACTTGTAAACAACTACGTTAAAATGTCAAGCAAAATTTGTTTCAAAATATCATAG
>JABXWE010017029.1:0-28412 GCA_014611495.1 Limonius californicus | reverse complement strand
CCTACAGTTTAACGTCGAATCCGAACGACAGAAATTCCAGAGAAGGTTTTTAGCATTAAGATCCCACGGTTGCAAGCCGAATTGGGAAATTGTGTGTGGTGGGTTGCAGACAAGATTTTTATAAATCTGCATAGTTCTGCTTAGGTTTCGAACCCAAGCCAGAATCGACGTTTTATTCAGAAAGCGAGCGCTCGACCAACTGAGCTACCACCACACACTTTTCTGCAATACAGCACCACAAACCGAAATGCCTTATTTAAAATGCAAAGTATCTCAAGAAATTTAAGTCGTGATGAATGTGTCATAGCCTTACTTTATTCGAAGAAGTGTATTCTTTCCACGCTATCGCTGATAGGTTTGGGGTGAACCATACAACTATTTCTTAGGTTATCCAGCATTTCAGAGAAACTAACGAACATGACAGGTGACCAGGGCAAGGGCGACCACGTGCTACTACCGCTGCCGAAAATCATTTTCTACAAATGCGTGCACTAAGAGAGCGCTTTACCACCACAAGAGCCCTCCAAAAAAACCTTCAGCAGTACATAATGTGCAGGTTAGCATCGAAACCGATCGCCAACGTCTTCTGGAAGGAAATCTGAGAGCCAGATTACCTGCTACTTGCCCACAGTTGACTGCAGACCACCGCAGACACAGATTGGATTTTGCTAGAAACCACTTGAACTGGGAAAATGAAGATTGGCGACGCATTTGGTCACAGGCGAGTCCATATTTTGTTAGGTAGATTGCGGATATCTTAGAACCGTATGTTGTGCCATATGATCCATACATCGGAGACAACTTCCAATTAATGCAAGACTACGCTCGGCCCAACACAGCCAAAATTGCGCAAGAATACCTAGACGACATTGGTATATCTGTTATGCAATGGCCAGCCGGAAGTTCCGACTTGAATCCGATTGAGCAGCTCTGGGACATTCTCGAAAGACAAGTACGATCCCTTCAACCACCCCCTGCAACTCTTAACCACCTAGGCAATTCATTAGTAGAAATGTGGGATAATCTTGAACAAGGGCAGTTAAGTGTATTAATTTTGAGCATGGACCGTCGTTGTCAAGCTGTCATATCAAGTCGAGGCGGAAACACCTACTGAACCTGTAAACTTACAATTGTTCAGTTTTCGAATTTTTATTTTTTTAATTTTTACATTGATTGCTGTTAAATTGCGTTGATTGTTGATTGTTAATTTGGATAATATATGGTTTACTTAATTTTAAACATTATCTATGATTAAACGTACTTCATTACATGCAATACTTTAAACAATATTGCGATTGTTAGTTGTCGTGCGTTAATTTCTTGGAGCAGTGTAGAAACCCGTCCATACAACGACTGTGCCAAATATGAGATTAAAACATTGGTTCTGTTGCAAGGGGGTCTCAAAAAACCTAATATTGTATTTTATCGTAAACATTTATTTTCAATTGATTAGTTACATAAACAAAGCTTCATTTAAAATCAAAATTTTCTTAGGACTTAGTTAAAAAATCATTCTACTTATTCTTAACAAAATTATTAAGTATGATATTTCTGCCAATTTAGACAACATAATTGTAAATATGCATACGCAGTAGTTTTAAAGATTTGATTCATAATATCTTAAACTACGTTACTATGATCGACAAGATTAAAAAGAAAAGCGTTCGAATCGAAGTTTTTAAAGGATTAATTAATGTGCATGTTCCGATGTTTTAGATTTCCACAAAACTAACGAATTAACGTTGAGTTAAAGTTTCATGCTAACTTTTACGCAAAAAATGAAAAAGGTGGTTAGATCGTTCGTCTCGGTAAAGTCGTTCACTTGCTTCACATTATAGTAGTATAAAACGTAAATAAATGTGATAATAGATTAATAGCAATGGTCACTCACATGTTTGAAATAAGTATCTATTTACAAGTAATTTGTGTCGTTAGTCAAAAAACCTAGCTAACGCCTTATTTAAGAATTCTAGTTACTAATTGTATTTTATTTTTACGTTAGCTCATAAGCAGGTAATGGCACTTTCCTTTGGCTTATTAAAACATGAAAGAATAGAACCAAATGTTAGTTGTGTAGACTTTTTCTTCTTCGAATGCTTTATCTCTTGAGACGTAGCGATCTTCTTTCCTATGCCTATGTTGTGCGTGTAAAGTGCCACAGGCAGAGACATTGTGTTGCCTACTTATTGTATTCTCAAATATTATTAATATAGCTTCGGGAAACAGCATTTATGTGGTACAGGTTAGGTTATTCGTTTTTATGAGTTTACACTAATACTTTACAATAAATTTTAGAAGTTTGATTTAATATTCTTTAATAAAACTTGTTATATAATAAATTATTTTCTTCGTACTAATCATGTAAAGATACAGCAAAGAGGTGTTCTTGTTCAAAATAGTTACACCAACACAATTAAAATTTGAATCAATTCGTACTAATATATTTTTGTATTAAAAGTTCTACTTCTGCTTTAAACAATAATATAGTTTTGCATTGAGTAAATTACAAAAACATCGATAGATTAAATTTCACTACAACAATACGATATAAATCAACATGCTTACAATATTTCTAAGCCCATTAAAATACGTCTCAAAAATAAGTTTGGGATTATACAGTATGAAACAATGTCTATACTTATAAGATTTACTACGGAACTATAACCATATGTCTAGGTTGGAGTAGCACATATACGCTATACACTTGCAAACAAATTTGAGTACTTATTCGTTTAATCGTAGCCTTCCTAAAAATCAACTACATATACGGTTTAACTTTATATGGGCTATTTATAACCCATTTCTTTGATTTCTTTTCATGACGCACCCTTGTTGAAGATGTTAATAGATACTCTAAAATAACCACTAATGGAAGCATCCGCGGCATTGCGCATAAGAACGATAGTCTTGATAGAAGTTGGCAGGGCATGCTGAACAATCCTGCCTTAAATAACGGCAGTTATAGTAAGGATAACTAGCAGTAGATTGGCAAACTCCCCTTGTCCAATAATCCTTCCTGGCGCAGTCTTGATTTTCACAGGGATTAACTGGATTGTACATAACACTTTGCGTGCATTGCTGACCACATGTTTGTTGGTAAGGGACACAGTTATTTTGGTTTACACAAGGATTGACGACTGTGCAGCATCCCTGTTGCTGAGGGACTGGATAATGTACCGGATACGGATATGGAACAGGTATTAAAACAGGATAGTAGATATGCCTCGAATGGGTCGCGTCTAACCTTTCGCGTGCTTTCTCTATTATTGTTCTAGACGGTTTCTCATCGACTTCTACGGTATTTGTATTGATATTTGTTAGATCAATAGGAACCTGTATATCATTAAGGTTGTTGATTTCATTAACCAGCTTGATATTTGTATCTACTATCTGCGAATTATCCGATTTGGAAGCTGTACCAACATTGGCGTTAGAACTTTGACCAGTTCCCGTGGAACCTGTAGCAGTCGGGATAGGCACAGGAATTACAATAGGTCCGGTAGGAGCAGGTAAATTACAGCTTTCCTGACAAGAGTTTGTCTGGACTTGGCAACCATCGGTTTGTCTGCAACAGTTGGCGGCGCAGTTTGGCTGATTGTTGCAACTAGCGTAACAATTTGAATATGCACTGCAACAAGTATTCTGTGCTTGGATAGCTGCTGCTGTGATCAGAATCAGTACGAAAGTCGATTTCTGTAACCAAGAGAAGTAAATGTTACAGCGGATACAAAGCATTTTATTTCTCTTATTTATGGAAAATCAAACTGATTTAGCTATTATGACAAATCATTGTCCCTGGTAACAAAGCTAGAAATGTTGCTTATCTGGATTTTCATTCAGTACTAATAATATTTTGACATGCCAACGAACATACGATTTTTGTTCTTATCCGAAAGAAGGGTCGTTTTGATGTGTATTATACGGAAAATACCATCGACCTGGTTGTCGTTAAATCTAAACTACAACTGCTTTACTGCCAAGTGCCAATGGCAAAACTATAAAGAGAACCCAAATAAATTAGCATGAAAGGAGGGATCTGGAAACTTGAAAAGGGCGTAATAGCCCCAAGAACTATTATCACCAGCGAATTTGCACCGTAAAAAGTTACTTTACGCAAATTTAAATCCTCTTAATACCCAACCCATCAAAATTCCCTAATCATTCCACTTTGCTCAACTTTTTGTGTGTATAACAGAAAGCGTACATGTTGGTGTATATGGAGCAGTACCATTTTCATTACGCTAATAAGATAATTCGCTTATACGAGGGGTATTTATTAAATAAGGTCCGTTTGTGAATGAGTGTGAGAACGACACTCGATCGCCGTAGTGTGCTTGCGCGTCTGCTCCCAGCATGCTTTGCGCGTGTTTAGACGCCATTTGCAGCCATATCGTCTGTCTGTGTGCTGAGCTGTAGAAGTTTATAATAATTAAGAAAATTGAGTCCCCCGCCGACTGTGAGATACGATCTGTAATTCGATTCTTGAGTGCAAGAAACTTGGCAGTAGCGGAAATTCACCGTCAGATTTGTGAAGTTTACGGTGATAATGCTATGAGTGACAGTAAAGTTCGAAAGTGAGTGAGATTGTTCAAGGACGGGCGGGTTAATGTGCATGATGAGTCACGCCCTGTCCGACCTCCTCTGATTTCTGAAGACTGCAGGTTCGTGATGTGGACAACAAAATTCGACAGGACCGACGATTCACGATTTCAAAGTTATCAATTGAATTTCCACAGGTTTCTAGGTCAGTTTTGTACACCATTTGTAACGTTCCGATTTTGTACGCCTCATTGTTTTGCTTTAGATTTTCATTTTCGCAATTTGGGTTGCGTACATTTTGAATACTTTGGATTTATTTGAATTTCGAACTCGTAACTGTTCGACTTGCATTCGTTTAACTTTTACTTGTTGGATGTATGCTACGCGGATCGGGGAAGTTAGTAGAGAAATCCTCGTGGTAGTGCACGTAGCTTCGGTTCTATTTAGCTGCTGTAAGCTAGGGATGGATCTCCCAATTTAAGACCGTAGTTGTTAGAGGAATTTATCCTTATGCCGTCGTTCCTTGGGTTTGGTTGCCCTCTTTGGAGGAACGCTAGGGCGTACATGAGAATTAATTTTCCTAGGGTTTTTACCCAATTTGAATGTGCCTTTGACCTAGAGGTTCCCTAGCGCCGAAAATTTCATCGTTCGGTAAGAATGAAATTTAAGCTTTTGTTTGTTTGTTATTGCAATTTTCCTTAAATTTATTTAGGCGTCTTTTGCCGTATGGACTTCCTACCGTTTGGAAATTATCCCGCTCGAGTCTTCAACATTTAATTTGGATTTGTTTTGCATTCATGGTCATCTTGTTCAATTTGAAGCAGATGAGGTCTGGCGAACGTTCAATGAATTGGTTTATCGCAGAGAGCAGCGAAGTGCGAAGCATCGATATTAGCAATGTGTTTCCACGGGTATGTGCGCTTAATAATGTTCCATTGTAATACCAATTTGAATTTTTGAACTTATACAAGGTGCGTTCGATAAATCTGTACATTTCATTTTTAATTTGGTAATTGTCCTCAGACTTTTGTTGTTATTTAAATCTGTAATTTTCATGTTTTAATTTGGAAATTGTAGTCAAACCTTTTTTCTTTGTTATAACTAAAATTTTGGGAAATATTGCGAAAGGTTAAAAATTTTATTGAATTACATTGTTAGATCTATTATGTTTGAATCTAGGTATTGAGTAACGAGATCTCGTCGACTTCGAATACTTGGTAATTTAGTCGCGTTGTATAGATTTTGTATTTTTGATTATTATAATAACTTGAGTTTGTTCTTTCACTTTATTGCGTCCCGTAAATTATCTGTCGATTTATATAAATACTTCTCTCTTTCAATAATTCTGTGAGTTACCATGTTGCTAATCTTCCAGTATGTTGATCTTGTTGTCGTTTGCTGTGCATTAAAAGTTTTTTATTATCCGGACTTTCTTGTTTGATTGTGTTTTTTCTTTCCCCATAGTTTTTCTAAGTTAGCAATCGTCAAAGGTAAGTTAGATTCCAGGGAGGTTCCTAGGAGATGAATTGTTAGCCCACATCGTTACAGGAGATGTGACTTGGTTGTCTCACATGACTCCTGAGTCCAAGTAACAGTCAATGGAATGGCGACACACATCGTCGCCAACCAGAGTGATAGCCACACAGACAATTTCAGCACGAAAGATCGTTGCAACTGTCTTTTGGGAAGGGAAAGGATTTTGTTAGTGGATTTTATGCCGAGAGGCACAACAATCAATTCTGATGAGTACTGTGTGACCTTGAGAAAACACCGTGGTGCTATACAAATCAAGCGGCGTGGACTACTGTCTTCCGGTGTGATGTTGCTCCATAACAATGCAAGGTCACATGTTTCTGCACAAACACAAGGTCTAATCAGGTCTTCTGGATGGGACCAACTAGATCATCCACCTTACAGTCAGACCTTGCACCCAGTGACTTTCACTTGTTTCGGTACTTAAAGGAGTTCCTTGGTGGTACACGGTTCAACGACAACGAAGAAGTGAAAACTGCAGTCATAGATTGGGCTTTTGAAAGGCGACAGATTTCTTTGACGTCGGAATTCAAAAAGTTGTTGAGCAGTTTGACAAATGTTTGACCAAAAATGGAATTTATGTAGAAAAGTAGATAAAAGTATATTGAATATGGAAAAAAATATATTTTAATGATATTTACAGTATGTTTCCTCTTATTAAAAAACGGAACTTATTTAAAAAATACTTCGTATATTGTAAAATTGCATTACTTAAGGCAGTCTACTGCAGGTTACTAATCTTCTAATAATTTTATATTAATTTCAACTGAAAAGCATCGGTCATCGTAGCAATATTAACAAAAATTTCACAAAACCAAACCATTAAGGAAATTGTATAAAGCATGGAAGTTTAGTAGCTCATGATCTGGGAGCATCTAGAATTGAATCTTTAGAACTCTTTATCGAAAAGTGACATATAAGCTCGAAATGTTTATGGAAATTGTAGAAATACCAATACCTAGATTGTATGCTCTGAGTTTTTATAATTCTATATTAAACTTCAATTTAAAATGTCTGTGTATCGAGAGCTTCTGTCAAAATAAATATTATTGTTTCGTAGTAAATTAGTTTTCGTGCAATATAATACTCAAGGTTGAACTTTAATTTTCGTCTCTGACAACGCCTCGGTTTTGGACGAAAACAAATATGTGAGAAATCGAAAAATCATATTTTCAAAAGACTTTCTTTAAACTCCCAGTGACTGACAAGGTAACAGTATCTGGAAAATATCATTTTGTAGAAAAAGTTTTTGCTATTTGTGACAAATATATATATCTTTTCCTCCAATAGATTTATTAATAACCACAGGTGTCACTATTGAATTTGTAGAAATACAGCAGGGACGTAAATCCAGGCCAGAAAAAATAAATATGTATGGTGGTATAATAAAAGATATTATAATTGACCTTTAAAATATAAACATTTAAAATCAAACATTTACTAAAGTATTCTGAAAAACACTATAGACCCATTAATTCTAAAACAGGAACAACTTTACTGTCAACAAGATAACAACATGGCACCCCATTATATTGCATCAGTAATTGCATTACTAGGTCCCCTGGTAGGTGAAGAGAAGCCATAAAGTGGCCAACAAGATCTCTCTACTTAACACCACCAATACCTTAGGTAGAGATTTAAACTCAATTTAATACAAAACTCTGTTCAGCAACATTGAAGATGTTCCATAAAGAATAGTCCAATGTTACAGCAGTGCTTGAAAATGTGATTGATAAATTCTCCAGAGGAACTCAGTAAATCCCCACAAATCAACAGAAATCCTCTAAAAATCCAGCAATCCTCACAACATCCAGAAATTCTCACAAAACTACAGAAATCCCCACAAAAACTAAGTAAATTTCCTCAAAAATAAATAAATGGCAAAAAACTACAGAATTCTCTAGAGGAACTCAGTAAATCCCTACAAAACAACAGAAATTCTCTAAAAATCCAGCAACCTTCACAACATCCAGAAATTCTCACAAAAACTAAGTAAATCTCCTCAAAAATAAACACATCGCAAAAAAATACAGGTTTCTTCAAAGGAACTCAGTAAATCCATACAAAACAACAGAAATCCTGTAAAAATCCAGCAATCGTCACATTTCAACATGTGATTTGTCAATTATGTTAAAGTTATGGGACATGTTGGTAAAACAAAAAAATTTGTCGTTATAATATGGTAAAACCCCACCTTTATCTTCTAGGAGGCTTATTCGGATATTAATCCGATCGACCGGAAACAGAATTGCAATCCTATTAAAAATTACAGTCACGGGTTCTTATAAAATTCTTAAGATGGAGAAAGACGTGATAGTCATTTTGCGCTATAGTCGAGGCCGTATAGGAGATGGTTGAAAATTTCTCAATTGTATTCATCAATCAGATGCATTGAGCAAGGCGCCACGTGCGGTCGGGCGTTATCGTATAAATCACGACTCCAGAGTTCAGCATTTCTCGCTTTTGTTCTGAATCGCCGTTCTCGACTCCCTATACAGGTCTGCATTAGTTTGTACTACGTCCCAAAATATCAACCAACAATACATTCTTGTCCCAAAACCAGTTTTAAGCTTTTGGTTGAACCTTTGGTTAAACTTTTCGACTTTGTTGGAACTCGCATGTTTCCACTGCATTTATTGTTGCTTGGTTTCAACATCATTTGTGTATGAAACTGTAAAACGTCGATCTTCACGAATTTTCTTACTTACCTTTTTCATAAGATTGTCGGTGACAACAGAAGATCTCCTACTTCGTTCCTCATCGTGCACAGATGTTCAGTCATCTCTGAAATTCAGCGGGAACATTTAAACGGCCCTTATTGTTGAAATAAGCCACGCACTTGCTTGCCCTGACAATTGTTTTTTCCATTTTGTTCTTCTTGTCTATTCTGTTTGTACCTTGACAGTTTTCAGACAGTAGGAACACTAATAATAGATAACAAAAAAGATTTGAACACCAATTAAAAACTTGAATAATTCAATATTTCGAAGTTAACCATTTTTATCTGATCAATTTAGAAAAGGTCGTCTTATTTTGTTGTAAAAGTAATTACACAAAATGATTATATTAAATATATACTAATAATTAAGTAAGACGTTGACGACACATCCAGATAAGACGTTTCAAAGGTTACAATATGTCAATGCCGATCACTTTGAATTACCAGTTGCGATGAAATCAAGCAAAATAGGTAGTATTTTAATATTATTTATGTATCGTTTTCACTCAATCACTTTGTTTCAGCTTAAATATTCAGAAACTCCAAGCATATATATTTTCAGAAAAAATACCCAATTGTAGTATGCATATATCTCTAAAATACAGGTTTTCTAGGGAAGTATTCAAAACAGCCTTTCTGCAGTGGAACTAGGAAGAGTAATTTTAAGAAGAAAATACTACTACGAGTATATTGAGGGAACGCATTATACACACCACCAAACATAACAACCTCCACGGACGATACATATATTATAATGGCCTTGAATTGATTGTTCTGTTAAAAAAACCAAGCCTAGTGGTGGTAACAATCAACTTTTGTCACTACAGTCGTGAAAGACCTAAATATTGGGGTCACCTAAATATTAATTTTATATTATTGATACTACACTATTTTGCTGAATCAACCCTTCGCAAAAATTATGGCAACTATAAGTTTCATGAAAATAATACCAAAATACAGGATATGTAAAATACACAAATTTTATAGAAACAACTTACCATAATTTAGATGTGTTACTTCTATCAGTCACAAATTCTAAATGAAACACTGTCCGATAAATATATACTTAAGCAAGGCCATCGTGATAATCATAATCTATAATCTAATTTTTATATATAAGTAAATCCCAAGAAATATTTAATAGCCTAATTACTGGTGTAAAAAACTTGAACCCCATACAGCGTTTTTATTATTCCAGGCAGAAAATCCATTCTTTATGTAAAGTTGCAGTACTAGTAAAAGACATTCTGATAGATTATATAGTAAGTAAAATCTAACACCGTTTTTAAATTGAACACCGTTTATATTGTTCAAGAAGTATAAAGAAGTAATTCTGCCTAAAGAAGCTATTAGAACTATTATAAATACTTTCTGAGATATTCAAGAAGGAATATAGAGGATGTTTCAACAAACTGACAGGAACTGTTACTATAAATTACAGTCATTTTGAATTTAAGGAAGATTATATTTTGATTATCAAATTGGCCTTGATTGATATTTCAATTTCGGAGGCAGCAAAGCAATTCGAAGCATAAACAATGTGGAAAAAAGCACAGTCTTGAAATCAACTGTTTCTCTCGCCTCCTACACTTTTTTTGGAGAATACTTGCTATATAAACATTTATTTATACAACTTATTTATGGAAAACATTCATTTGAATATTGTAAAGTGTGATCGAAAAGTATTCCATTTACGCGCATCTTAGTTTAAACTACTATGCAAATGTTAATTTACACAACTGTCAAATTAATATTATTTATACCATTGCTACTCTATTTGTCAGGAGATTTTTTATTTGAATTTTATTTAAAAATCGTTTTTATATTACAGCAAAAATCCTTCATGGTTGACTGCTAAAAAATTGACAATGAGGAACTACCTGGAGAATTTTAAATGCATCAGTATTTTGTCATGAGACACACATGCTAAATCACTTATTCTAGCTTTAATAGGTTTTAGGAGTCTGAATCTATTGTCCTGTGCTCCAGTGTTGGGTAGTATCTAGATCCAGTGAATCTAGATCCACTATGTGGATCTAGTATCTGGATCTAGATTCTTTTTACACGAGGATCTTGTATCTGTATCTAGATCATAATTTTCTGGATCTTTCATCTTTAGATCCAAAGATCCGCTACAATTTATTTCTTGATTTTTCTTTTGTGAACTTTAAAAACGCATTGAGTAATAATTCATATTTAAAGTATGTTTATGTATTTTAGGAAATGTCTTCTATTCTTCTTTAGCAAAATAAATTATGTACGTACGTGTTTCCAGGAAGATTGCAGTTGGGTTTTACTGGTTTTACCTACCCATTATGCACTAAGCGTACCTATATTTGAGCAATTGTGCAGATGCAGACAGACGCCTGGAATTTCCTGTCCCTCAAATGTACCTGTTGCGAGGTAGCAAAAATACTTTAGCTATTTTATTACTTATTAGGCAGACTAGGTAAAGCAAGAACAGACATTTTTCGGTATTTGCATTGCTGCTGTCATTGGGGGTGAACCATTTGGTAGTGTTAGGTTAGAGTGATGATGAGCGACGAAAGTGCTTTCAGGAATTGTAACGGATAACGCAAGCAATTTCAGCAAAACTTTTAATATATTTGCATCTTCTCTGTCTAGAGACAAATATAATGATAGCGAATTAACAGAACTGCAAAATCAAAATGATGTAGATGTAGAATCTTTAGTAGATTTTGATGATGACAGTACCTACGTGCTTTTACCTCAACATTTTAAATGTTGTTCACATCCCTAAGCCTTATTATTACTGTAGATGCAGTCAAAGCCACAGAAAACGCAATATATAAAAAATACACGATTCGGTTTTTCAAAAAGTTTTTTCTTTATGGAATTTAGTACATATAGGTATATAGTATATAATTATATAGTATATGCGGTATTAAATTGAAAGTTCCTTGACCAACTCGGTGGAATTCCATGCATGATGCATTCATGAAGCTAATTAGCATTGAATCAAAATTAAACGAAATTTGTAAAGTATTAAAATTAGAAGGATTTCAGCTATCCGATATTCTTTTATTGAAAAAACATATTTTTGTTACAAAACCTATAGCAGTTGCAATAGACATTTTACAAAATGGCAAAACCTGTCACCTAGGAACTGTTTTACCAACACTTTCTAAAATTACAAAATCATTGCAAGCTATGCTGGAATTACAATACTCTTCAACATTAAGAGAATGTTTGCTAAATGGACTTCAAAAACGTTTTGCAAATATAATGGATATAGAAAGCTCCGGCAGTCGACCATACTTGTTGGCTACAATTTCTAATCCAAAATTTAAATTAAGGTGGTTAGAAATTACTTCGTTTAAAGATGATCCTGAATTCTGCAAAAGTGTATTGAAACGAAAACTAGAAGAGTTACAGTTAGGAGGATCTCAAGAAGATTATAATGAAACAACAGAAAGTCACGTAAATTCCGAAAAAGGAAATTCCTATCATGAGGAATTTTTTGATTTTTTTAAAATAAATAATACGCAGGTAGAAACATCTACATTGCAGTGTACAAACTATTTTGAGGATCCCGATAACAGTTACATTCAATTAAATAAGTATCCGATAATAAAAGAAATTTTTCTTAAATGTAATTGTACACTGCCTTCTTCTGCCCCCGTCGAAAGAATATTTAGTACGGGTGAACGGCATTTTCGAAACGCTGTAAATTTTAAAAGAAAATAAAATAAAATTCGATAATCAGAATTATGTAACTTTATAGTTAATAAAGTAACTTTTGGTGTAGTGTAGCGTATTATTATTGTATTGTAACTTGTAAGTAGTGTACGTTTGTAATAAAGTTTTGTTCCCGTTAACTGTATATTTATTTTCTTATGTTACTATCCAAGTATCCAGTGGCACTGTCCATATCTCTGGAATCTCTAAAAATTAAAAGAACACCCCTGGCACGTTCGAAATGCGAAAGGATCTGTAAAGGATCTAGATACTTTGTTAAGGATCTTGGATCTTGATCTAGATCCATTTTTAGGTTTGGATCTTTGATCTGGATCTAGATCATATTTTTTAAATGTATCTGGATCTGTATGTAGATCCCTAATTAGAGTATCTTACCCAACACTGCTGTGCTCACAATGTTGTTGGCTCGTTATAAACGTAGCAAAGTTTTGTTTAACATACCAACAACTTTACTTAAATAAAATTTTGTTGGAAGTGAATAGATATAATGTATATGTTTCCAAGCAAACATTATGTTATCTTATCTACAATTACGTGATTTATATCTTATTAATTATAGCAAAAAGACTGCACGATATTTTAGGAAAAGCAATATATCAATAAACCAGCTTTATAATTTTTCTTTTATTATAGGAAGAACAATAGTTTTTTTTTGTATTATTGTATTTACATATTTACAATCCACTCTTAACACTCAAATAATAAGTAAATGTTGTGAAGATGTTTTCGACTTGAGGGGAGGTATTGTACCAGTGGAATTTTACTTAGTCCAGGTTTGGGTGACAAAACTAGATTACGCCGCCACTGTTACTTCAGTCTTGTGACAGTTTGTTGACTAAAAAGTTGCTCTATTAGAATATTGGGATGTCCTTATAATTTGTTGTTACATGCGTTGGCTGCATATGGGATCCTCAGTTCATTGTGTGAGAGTGTTTTGTTGCAAGTGTACCATGCAAGTATAATACAAAAACATTCTCTTCCTAGTAATAGAGAAGCTTGTAGCATTTTTATTTTTTAAAATAAATATAACAAACGGCATATCAATAAAAAATGCAATATGTAAGAATACCAAAAAATGTACAGAATGTTATTTAAAAGGCAATGCTTCATAGTATGGAAGATGTAGCGGTACCGTTCAGTAAATTAATATGTTCTAATTTGTTTGCACCACGATACAGTTTTAAATATGTATAAAAAATACAAAAATTATAAAGTAGACCCACAGTAGAAAAGTTATAGTATCATAATAAAACTATTAAATACAAAGTATTTTTAATCAGAAAAAATGCAATTTTAATCCAATATTAACACATAATATTAAAATCACATTCTTACAGATTTTCTTTTAAATAAAAAGTTGAAGTAAAATACATTCTGTATTATCCCACTATTATCTTCACTTTATTGATGGTGTGCTACAAATGCTTCTAACACTCAGTAGAAGAGATGAAAATTGTTGAAAAAGTAAAGCTACTACGTGTATAATATCGGGAAATTTTTGTTTATATATTAACCATCTGGTATACATAACGCCTTAATAGCATTGGTGCAAATTCCCTTCGATCCAGTTTCATTGGTACTGGATGTTAATCCTCCAACAGGAGGTGGCAAATACGTCAGAGGAGGCTTTGAAGTAGATTTACCAGACCTCAGATCAACATCATCTTCACCATCAACACTATCACCACCATCACCATCAACACTGTCACCACCATCGCTATCGTCATCACCATCTACACTGTCACCACCACCAGCACCAGTAACACCAACACTGCCGCCAGCATCAGTACTGTTGTTACTTAAACGAGTATCAAATACTGGTCCTGTGTTCTGGAAATCACGTACAGATGTTGCTGGTTGAATGCTTAAAATCTGAGCTTGTGGTTCTCCGAATATCTTTAAGACTTCATATCTACAACAATATATCAAATTTTGGTGCTTCTACAATAATTCAATAAAAAACAATACAACTCTAAGTTCGTGACATTTAAAAAAACTGAGACATTGCTTTGTCATCTAAGTTAACTATGGCTACTATATCACCAGTTACTTAAACGTTTGGAAACTAACTTGTTTATATTTAAATTTGTTAAGATTATAAATTATTTAAAATAATATAGTGCGGTATTAAGTAGAAAATGTATGACAATTTTATCACAAGCGAAACTTCGAAAAAAAATATACCCTTACATGTTTACAGTTGCGTCGCCAGGTACGTTTCCAGAAGGATAAGTTTGAGACCTTCCTTCTGCATATAACAGGAAGAAGAACACAGTGGCAATCGAAATTAGATGCCGCATCTCGAATTTAGATAGGTCAACTAACATCTGCAACCTACATTCACGTCGAGCTGTTATATAGCTGTTACCGTCCCATCCTTTTGTAATAAATGTAAAAATGCCGGCACTTGTTCGGATAATAACCAATTCAGCATAGAATGATGTCAATAGGAAGAACAATTTTGCCTGAAGGAAGGTGAAACTAAAAGGTTAAGCTATGAAGTACGATTAAAAAAATTAAATTTGTGTATTTCCTTGTTCTTTGTTATGCTTATTTGTGTTGATACCACTAACATATCGATTATTATTATTATGTGCCTACAAACTTGACCGCAAACATTTGCCTCGCTAATTCTGCAAAACCTGTTGCGCCTACAATTACCATATTAGGTGTGGTAGTTCAAGACCAGCATGCTCTTAATTTCCGCATTAACGTCATTCATCCATTAATAGTTAGACAATTTTTGACGAATCTGTAAAATGATGTCCTGTCTGGTTGGGAAATTTTATTTACGATGTATATTAAACTTACTTTTAAGTTCGGAACTTTCAATATCTATGGATTAAAATAATATACGCAGCGAAAGTCAAATTATGGACATGTGTATAGGAGGTTACGGGCATGGTGTAGTAAAACTAAAAATGTTATTCATGTGGAGCGATTGATCTTCTACATATTTTTGTAATAAATGAAGAAATACTGGAACTTAATCTAATAACATCAAATCCAATGCAGGATGATGTTAATAGGAAGAACGCGAAACTAAAAGGTTAAGTTATGAAATACCGTCTATGATTGAAATTTGTGGATTTCATTCTGTTATGTATTTTTACTGTACATTATTATATGCATACACAATTGCTTTGAAACGTTTGCATTACTAATTTTCCAGAACTTGTTGCGTCTAGCTACGATTACCATAATAGGTGCGGTAGGTCAAGACCATCATTTTCCTAATTTTCTAGTCAGCAATTTTTGGGGATTTTTTAATTAATGTCCTGCATTTTCCAAATTTTATTTACAATGAATATTAAACTTATTTTTACGTTTGGAACTTGAACTTCTAGTGTCCAATAGATTAAAATACTATAAACAATGAAACTTATTGTTTACTTAATATCTACTTAGCTTGTATTAGTTCCAGTAAATATCCTATTTTCATCTTATTTCTTTCAAACCATAGTTATGGCCTCCAAAATGTAGCAGAAGGCGGAAGGGCAGCTAAGTAAATGACTAAAACCTACTTTATAAAATATTAACTTTTGTTTGCTCCATCTAACTAAAATTAATTATTTTATTAGGCATATTAATTACATTATTCTTTTATTATACTGACGTTTTGTTTCGTCTTTGTGATTTATCACCATTTATACACTTATTTATGCCAACAAACAACACGTGCCTGATTTGATATATTCAAAATGCAAATCAATCTTCTGCAATCCTTCTGCATTGAACACAACTAAAGGCACGACAAACTATTTCAGAGGTTTGCTAATTATGGAGTTTTGACATAAAATATTAGCAAGTATTGGCATTAAGAATGTTTTCATGCAAAGTAAAGGAGTATCCCTTGATTTCGAGACCAGTCTTACAAGAGACCTGGTAAAAGAGATGCAACACTTAGGTGACTCGTAGGAAAGTGTTGTTTAAAAAGCAAAAGTAGTTGGTTAAATCAGAAGAAGTACAAGCTCAACTTCCCGAAAACAACAAAACTTCTATAAAACCTGAACAAGATCTCAGAATCTCCGTAGTTTACGCACTATTGGACTTTATTATAAATGATTTAAAAACAAGATTTGATGCAGCAGATCCCATATCGCACTCAAGCAGGAAAAGAGCCACAAGTTTAAAATACTGAATGTTGAGGATCTCACTTTGAACGTTTATTTACAGTGTGATAATTCTATGAAGTTAGTTATCTGTTTCATGTTTTTGGAAACATATTTTTATTGCAATTATAATATTATGTAGGAAAATTTAGTAGATAATACCTATCATGGCAATTTTTTTTGCAGTTGTGGCCTTTTTCTTGACCAGTTGCTGTATAATTGTAATAAGATTCAGGCATTGGTTGTTACTTACTGCAGTTTTATTAAATAATAGAACTTACAGGAACTATAGTTTTACAAAAAAGCGATTCACAAAATAAATGAATAAAGTAATGCTTTATTCACAAAAATAAAAATTACTCTATTGCTAATTAATTCACAAAAATAAAACTTACTCTCTTTATTGCTAATTCACAAAAATAAAAATTACTCTCTTTATTGCTAATTCACAAAAATAAAACTTACTCTCTTTATTGCTAATTCACAAAAATAAATTCTTTTATTGTTCTTCCTCTGGGGAATTGTTCACCCCCAACGCTTTATAAAAACCATGGTACATACGTTTAATTTGATTGTTCTTGCAGAGTTCCAATAAACTGTTCTTTTTCTTTGCTGCTATTCCCGGTGGGGCCTCGTAAGCCTTTTTTAAGGCTAAGTTTGGTGGCCTTCCTGTTTTTCGTATATTTATACTCATAAACTCACTATCTTCAAAGCTAGTTTTGTATTTTAGCACATACGGATTCTCTTTTTCCACTTGTAGGATTGCAATATCGCCCCATAACACCTTTTCATTGTGTTCGTTTTTTTGAAAATTAAATTTACCAGCGTTCTCCAAGCTTTTAAAATCAAAAAAATCATCGAATACCAATTCTTTAACTTTCTCCTTGTTTTTTTGAAGTCTGGATTATTGTAACCCACTGTTCTGGGATCGATATAGGGCCGGAACGCAAAGTTTTCTTTTTTTGTTTTTCAATAACTGAATGTATTGAGTCCCCTTCGTTCTGAGTGTGTCCGACTACTAAGAATGAATGTGTAATAGAGGGAATTTGAAGGTGCTGAACGGCGTAGATAAACATCATTACCATGAATTTGTTTTTATTCTGTCCACTGCAATTGTCAGAATAAAAACACACTGGTAGGTTAAGTTGACATTCCGATTCCAAGAAATAATAAACACATGAGGCAATTTCATTTACTCCTCTCTTACCTTCACCCTCAACATACGTTGCAATAACCTTTGCCCGTTCCCAAGTCACAAATTGTAAAATTGTATGTAGCCAACTTTGATTTATAGTAAAATTGACTTGCTTCCCCAGACGGAGTAGGTAGTACTGCTTCTAGATCGAAACAAGCAGCAATACACCTTTTACTTTTAGCTTGAACTTTGTCATTCTCTTTCGCTTTACGGGCCAATTCCTTTTCTTTTATGTGCTTTTCAAAATCCTCCTTTTTTAAACTTCTTTCATCTTCTGTGGCGTTTTCGTAATCAAGACACTTCGAGCATTGATCTTTTTTGGGCCGAAAAAAAGAAATATTGAATTCATTGTTAAATATTCGCGAATACATTGTAATATTCCCAAAATTCTCATTTTTGCTTTTGCATTCATGAACATAATCTCTGTGCAAGTCGGCAAGAGATTTTCCCCCTTCAATGTACTCTCTGGTAGTTTGCGATCTTAAATAATGTGACTCTATTCTCGGGATCGAATTTATGTGTGTTCTTATTCCGTTTTTTATATCTAAACTAACCGTCTTATGTTTTCCATGTTTACCCCTTTTATCGTCCTGCAGAATTCCGTCGCTTCCTAGCTTTTTCACCACATTCCGAATCATTTTGTCTCCCACTGCCAGAGTATTTATAAAATATAACTTGCAGATTCTAATGTTATGGCCTTCTATTTGGAAATGATAAGCTTGATTGGATTTTCTTGCTTTATTTCTACCGCTGTCAATAACAGCCATACATCGGGATATGTAATGCCTTTGATCATGCAAATTACCAATTTTCCAGAATTTTTCATAAATGTCTTGTCTTTGATCATTAGTAATCTTTTGTGTGCAATTATAGATACATTTCTCACACGTAGGCTTAATTTGTTTAGCAGGTACCTTTTTGCCAGTTTTACTGACGTAACTTTCTCCTAAATTCTTTTTTTTCTTTGCCTCGTTCACCTTCCATTTTTCAGGAACACGTTTTCTTTTCTTACCCTTAGTGGGGGTTGTTATAGTGTTAACATCCGCATCCGCTTTCTCATTAGTGGAAGCAGTTGCAGCAACCTGTTGTAGTTCCACATTAATATCGTCACTAGTTTGGTCACCAGATTCGTCTTCAGATTCACTATAGGGTTCCCAATTTTCATCATCACCAGAATTATTGTCATCATAAAGTGTTTCAAAGTCTTCATCAACTGAAGAAAATACGTATTCATTAAGTTTAGATTGTAGCGGTTTTTCACAAGTTTCATTGGAAATAGTATTATACATGGTGGTATTAACTTCGTCAAGAATAGAGCAACCCTGGGACTCCTCTTGGGATATTATTTTAATTTCTCCATCTGAATTCCCCTTTTTAATTAGTTGGTGCGATTGATCTTGCAACTCCTACAAAAGTAAATTTTGAAACCAGACCATTATTGTAATAATTGAAACCATAAAAGTTTCACTAACAAATGACATGCGCACGCTATACCCTTTCCATGTGCTATACCAAAAAATGTGAAATTACTTTGGCAGGAAGAAGGCCATATCGTTGATATGGCCATATTCCTGCCTGGTCGCTTGAAAAATTGCGAAGCTAAAACAAGGACACAAACTTCTACAAGGCCAACAAAATTTTGTTACCTTTGTGGCGCTGTTCTTGCTTGAAAAGCAAGCAAAATTAAATAATTCTACGCAAAAAAAAGGAAAACAAATTTTTCGGACTTGTGGCCCTATTCTCGCTTGAGTGCGATATGTGAATTACTCTAATCGATTTTGAACTCCTAGAACTTAGCAAATGGTCAACTTGCAGCAGAAGCAGCAACACTTTACATTTATATGAGAAAGATCTGTCAGAAGCAGTGATGGACATATCTCGAATGAAATAATTCAAAATATTTCATTATGGATGCTTCTCCGAGATACGAGTAATTCATTCGAATGATAAATACTTCTCGGATTAGTGTTGTTTCGTTGTATGGTTGGTAATCGAAATATCGTTTATGTCGGTATATAATTTGAGTAGTATTCGAATGATTGTGATGTAATTCCAGAAGATACTAGAAGATAAACTATAAAGTAGCAAATTTATTTTACTTGTCTTATGTGATCTTGCCCTTATTTATATCTACTTTGTCATACTTATATTCAAAATAATGAATTGTTAAATCTTTTAGATTGATTACACAGGTCTGCAACCACTGCAACTGCACAAGATTCTTTATACTGTTTCTTATAGATTTTTACTCACTAAAACCGGGAAAAATCCTCGAAAAATTCCATGTCGTCACGTTTTCTTGCAAAACTCGTGTTTGGGGTTTCATTTAGAGTGACACTCCCGTTTAACTCGAAATCTGATATCATATTCTTGATTCTAAAAATCTTATGCAAACGTGATTACTTACTATCATTTCATATGTATTAGAGTGAGATACCTTGTTTATACGAACACAAAAACGGTATTAAGCGCAAATGAGTTAACTCAGCACTCACATTTTTCTACTGCTTATGCATGCAAATTTAAAGCATACTCGGGCAACCGTCTTCAAAAGTAAAAGTAACAGTTTACATTTTGCATTCAAACGTGACTGGTGCTCCTGTTGACCTGCTGTCAGCCGGAATCTCATTTTCGTGGTAGGTACAGGCACTGAGAGAATTCACTAAATGTTTCTCCTAAGAGGGGAATCTCATGTTTTGTAATGATGTTCAAGGGCTAATGAAGTGTTTACAAATAGAATATGATTCATCTGAGTGGCGCCTATTCATTGATTCGTCAAAAACAAGTCTCAAAGCAGTCTTGTTGCATAATGGGAAAAAAATTTACATCACTTCCTATAAGAACTGCTAGCTTGTTCTTCTGCTACATTATCATGTTCTCGCGCATCCATATCTCCTTCAGGCATATAATACGATTCCACATTATCTAATAACAATGTAGTGTTTTCGGGTGGTGTACAGGGAATATTTCCAATAGTACTCGTATTTGTTTCTCTCACCTCTGTAGAATTGTTTATATTTATGATATCACCTGCGTAGTTTTTATTTATTTTCAACCATACACTGAAAAGATCCTTTGTAGATTCTTCGCCGTTCCAATCTTCGTTGGGGTTTTGCATTTTACATTTTGATAGCGTCTCTGGATTTATATGATTCTCAAAACATTTATTATGTTTCTCTGTATCTGATAGCTCATTGTGCAAGCTTTCGTCATAATTATCGGTAACCACATTTTTTATAGTTGCAAATGTTTCTCTTACAATACACTTTGAATAATCAACAGCATCCGGGTTGAAAGGGAGAAGGCCGCAACATCTAAAACCATTGCTGATCATGGTTGGTGTAATTATTTCTTGGGCTAGTTTATGTATAATTGGTGTCACATTCGGCTTAGTAATTTGTTGATTTTTATGTTCAATTAAGTATTGGCGTACATAATGCTTCCACTTAGATTTCAAAGGATGGAAAAACGAAACATCTAAAGGTTGCAGTACATGTGTGGCATTTGGATAAAATGCTATCAATATAATTTGATGATCATTTAAAAAGTTACTAAGATGCATAGCTAAATGTGATCGGTGCCCATCCACAAAATACAATAACAAGTCTTATGATATTTTGTTTACGTAGCCAAGGTTCGAAATTCGAATACATTGGTCATGTATTCATAGAATACCTCTCCCGTCATCTATCCTGTATCGGACTTCCCTAGTCCCCATTCACTAGGATCAATTTGAACAATATTAGCTGGAAGATTTTTGTATAAGAAAATAGTCATCGGTGGCGCAATTTCTCCTGATCCAGAGACTGTAAATAAAAGTGTAAGGTTCTCCTTTTCGGACGTTTTGCTTATATCGTAAGTATTTTTTGCTCCTCGTAATGTTAAAACTTTTCCTGGTTTAAGACATAGCGCAAATGCTGTTTCATCGGCATTAAAAAGTCAACTTCCATCATCTAAAATATCAGCATATCCGTTTTGTGTCAGGTACTTTAAAATTGCTGCAAACCACTTCCGAATGAATTCTTCTGATAGTTCACCTGATATCCAGTTAGTTTTTCAGAAAACTTTAACGAAATATTAGGATGTCTTTTGAGAAACCCTTGAAACCATTTTTTCCCTGGTTTCCCGTCACTAAACGGATTATCTCTGTTCATTTCTTTCATTAATTTTGTAACAGTGTTCAGAAGGCAATACTTTGTTAAAGGAAATCCAGCTACACTCAGGTCCTCTATCCATTTAACAATTCTTGCTTCTTCTTACTTACTGAGTACGGTGGAAGGGCCCATATTACAAACTTCAGGACTTATAACCCTTTACTTTATTTCGTAATGTAAACCTCGGAACTCCAAATTTCTTGCAAAACAGCTAAAAAGGACATTCCACTTTTCACAGCAGCAATTGCTTGTGACATTCCTTCTTGGGTGTACTTTCTTAAAAATAGCGTCCCTAACGTCTAGGTAGATACTTTTCATTTCATGTCCAGAACACATTGTACCCCACTAGTTGACACCCCGTGTCCATTATTGGTTCCTGAACGAATATAATTACGGGCTATTTTGTGACTATAATTACCTACAAAACATACAAAATCCTATAATGGACAGTACTGTCCATTATTGGGTTTTTTGCAGAAAACGGGAACCAGTAATGGATACATAATCTAACAGTATTATTTTATGTTTATTTTTATTAATAACTGCATTATCATAATATGCGTGGCACCAAAATGCAGATACATTGTTTCTAAATACTTAACAAGATTATGTAAACCTTATCAATTACAACCACTCACCTTAAGCTTCCTGTTAACAACGCCAGCCAGGGAATTCGCACATACACACGTAAACATAAAACTCACAATGCACCGCTACACCTGATGTTTATGCGCAAACGCTTTCAAGCACCTATGGTACCTGCCGGTCAGAATAAGCCCTTGAAAAATGATCTGCAGATACCTAGACTCTCATAATTCAAAGAAATAAATGTCAGTGTCCATAATTGGTGCAATGTCCAAAACTGGTGCCACTACCCTACACATGACACATTTTTTGCATAACAATTTTACTTTCTATGGGATTCTAAACTGAACCAGCATTACAAAATTAAATGTACCTTTTGTATCGAGAAACCAATTTAGTTGCTTTCCTGCCCCGTATGGATCTTAGGGTGTGTCAACTTGAACGCTAGAAAACGAACTGCAGCCAACGTAAAGCATAATATGTATAATATACCACAAAGTAAATTGGTGACGTAGTCTTGACATTGTTCTGATTTTAAGAAAATTAAATAAACTTCGATATTAGGGTTGTATAAATTATAGAGTCCTGTATCTTCCTTATTTGTTTTCCGATCGATTTCAAATTATACTACACTTTAAAGCAAGTATGTTTACCTCTTTTATCTCTTAGTTTGGGGAAACCAAAGCTAACTTTATATTTTGGTGTTGGAAAAATAATAATTATACGAATATGATGTACTTCATATTTGTTGTTCACATTCCTTGTTAAGCCATTTTCAATGCATTTATTATTATATTATAAATTATTAAAAAAATTGGATTTGGGATATTTTTGTGTTCTGAACAACTTCTCTGAATAACTATTTTCGATCAAATTAGGCCCACTATGATTCTTCTATTTTTCGCAATTATTTTTGATCGTGGTAGGCTACTGGTTTGTAGTAACTATTAAAAAATTGTACAAGCAACTGCTTAAAAGAGTAGCATAAGTGACCAAAATTTGAAATTGATGGGAAAATAATTAAGGAAGATTCAGGGGGTGAAGGTGAGAAGTAACACACACTGTATGTAAAAGAAAATTGTATTTAATTACAGCTAATATGAATCTTATTTAAAAACGATTGCCGCTTTCGCAAGAAGTTTAATAATATACCTAAGTGCGAGGATTTTTACAAATTTATATTTCACAGCGGCGATAAATTGTCCATACTGTGATCGACTGCTAACACATCAAAGTTTGGTGGTTCAGATGTAGGTTTCTCCCGAACTACATTCAGATATTGAACTTCCTTGAAATATTCCTGTTGCGTGCTTAAAAACTCTTCATCGTAACCCAGAACGCAGACATTAGGATCTTCTTCCTTAAAAGCACAAGCAGGAAGATCTTCATTCCAATATATTCTATGATCCGCGTTGGGTTCTAGAACGGTTATTTTGTGTTTGTTGAAATACTCAGTAATCCTCTTTAGACAGGGACATTGCCACGGATTTGGATTCAACGCAATTGACTGTACGGACGCTGTCTCAAAAATTATTTCCGAAAGAAAACTTAGCCTGTTCAAAGGTATTCGAAATTGTTTTATAAATATTTTTTCCGGGAAAATGTTAGTGCTTAGTGCGGTTAGGTTGTTGCTCGTCAAATCCAAAAATGTCAACGATTTAACGTTTTTGAAAGCCTGGCCACCGATTTCCAAAATTTGGTTAAAACTCAAATCCAAACGGGTCAAATTTGGAAAAGTGTCAAACGCCCAAGCCCATAACTTTCCAATTCTGTTATAAGACAAATTCAAAACTTCAAGGTTCGTCGAGCCTTTAAACCACTCCTTATCGAATTTATCCAACTTATTTTTAGTTAAACGCAAGACCTTTAAATTAGGCATATTTGAAAAGGCTTCTTCTTCGATGTGGCTTAATTTATTCCAACTTATTGTTATCTCTTCAAAAGTCATATTGTTGAAAACTCCCCATGGAATTTCCTCGATGTAATTAAAAATCAAGTAGATGCTTTGAAGGTTAGGTGTGTTGTGGAATGTGCCGGGATAAATCCTTTTTAGTCCAGTATTTGCCGCATCAATATGCTTCAAATGAAGCATGTTGTTAAACATGGCTCTTCGAAAATTGGGCACTTTGGTGTTAAGAAATGACACTTCTATTACGTCGCCGATAAAGGTATCTGAATCGACGCAATTTTGTACAGTTTGCACAATGCATTTTCCTGCGCAAATTCTCACTTCTGCATGCAGAAACGAACTCTGCAAACACTCACTTTTTATATCCGATGTTAATAATAATATTATACAAGCTAAATATGCTGTTTTAAAAAGCAGCATCTTGATGTGTAAACATGTAGTCAAGGACTAACACGAATACACTCAGCAACGTGAACTTCAGGTCATGCGCCCAAGTGGGAATTCCCAGCATATGTTTACAAATGATGTTTCAACTTGGATTACGATTATAGTAAACCGTGCTGTTCCAAACAAATTTATTTAAAAAACTTCCTACTACCATTGCAAAACTAGCATTTAAAAAATTGAGGTGTTGTTCATGTTGGGTTCATTAGATAATATAAGATTCGGTGTACAGTCTTAGCCGTGGGGAAGCGAAAAGATCTCTAAGCTAGGCTTAATTCAATCAGGTAAGCAATTACCAAATAAAAGGAATTAACATGTAGCACTTGCAGAGAGTTGTTTTTTGCAGTTCTTGGCGATTCCAAACACAGACTAAGAAATAAGAAAATATACCAAAGAAGAGTAAATTTCCATTTTCTTAAATACAAATATTTCTAAGAATCGAGTGAGGTCATGGTGATTCTTCTTGATTCTTCATTAATCAGCGCAGAAAAATAAAATGTGTGTTTAAAACTTTCACATTATAAAGTTAGCTAGAAATAGTGGAGTAGTAGTAGTAGTTTTTTTGTATGATGTTTGCTTGATTTTTACTTTCATGATAAAAAAAAACAGGCTGAGCACTCAATCAATTAAAAATAAGACTACTCTTGAGTTGTGTGTGAACGATATTTACTTTACAAGTGGTTTGGTTATTAATTCAAGTAATTAACAATGAATGTTTTAGGGTAAATAGAGAATTTAGCAATTATCTTGTGGTAAAAATAGCCTGAAAAAGCTTCAGAAACTAACAATTTAACGTTAGTTTTTTTTTATCTTTCGGGGGATCCCCCTTCCGCCTGGGGGGTATTCCATACCTCCGAGACCTTCCGGTAGGCTTTGCCACCCCAGTTAAAATGCTGAAATTACGCCCCTGCCTAAAAGCATTGTCCTAAATTACACAAAGGACTTAAAATCGCTGACAATTATGTCAAAGACACTATATCCGCATCTCACAAAGAATAGGATACACAAAAGCTTTACCAAGCGATCGTGGATGAAGCTGGAGATGATTTAGTTGATTCTTGTTGCTCGGACTGTTAACAAAACTAAAAAGAATATTGCCCAGGGGAACATCAACGGATACATCAACCAACTCGAAGAAATAAAATTACTGATTCATGACACTAGACCCACTGTATTGTGCTTCCAAGAAACAAATTTTAAAAATAACTATTCTGCTAAAATAAGGGTTTCCACATTTTTCATAAACCGCACAATTCAAGGCAAAGCTAGCGGAGGTGTAGCCATATATATATAGATGAATCAATCCCAGTAACTTAACGCATAGGTACTAAATACAGAATTAGAAGCCGCAGCAATTGCAGCTACCCTGCCTACTAGAAAACTAACAATAAGCAACATTTATTTACCCAAAGCTCTAACTTCAGTTCAAACGATCTAAATAAATTAATTAACCAATTACCATCCCCAATAGTACTGCTTATTGGTAATTTTAATAGCCACAACACTTTATGGGGGTGCAGCACATGTAATACAAGAAGGCGTACTAGAGAAAAAGTTGTAGAAGATACTAATCTAATAATCCTAAATGATGAAATGCAACACATAAACATGTCGAATGGAAATTTTTCCTCCATTGATCTATCTATAATGTCTCCCAAGTAGCACTAGAATCTTCCTGCGAAGCATTTACTGATCCACACGGTAGTTATCACTTCCCCATCAAAATCACTATCAAAATGTTAAACCAATACAAATCAACCATGAACCCAGCTGGAATCTAAAAAACGCAAACTGGGATGCCTTCACAGAAACAACAGACAGCGGTCTCGATAATCTACAACAGACCTATGAAGATATTAACACATATACACAATTAATTTCGAACATCATAAATTCATAACTGACGCAGCAGAAGAAGTTTTCGGGAAAACTAAAACTCATCACTACCGTCCACCCACACCCTGGTGGAATAATGATAGCAAAACAGCAATAAAGAAAAGTAAATCTGCCTTCTACCACTATCGAAAATATAAAACCCAGGAGAATTTCATTGTGTTTATAAAACAACGGGCAGCAGCTAAACGAAAGACGAACCATCAAAGATAGCAGACGCAGAACGTGAGAGGATTACATATCCTCCTTAAATACTTCATCTACAGTACCCGTAGTATGGAAAAAATCGGGGCAATGAAAAGACTAGGAAAAGGAAACTACCGACAAGATTTCCTCAAATATAAACTAGAAACCGAAAAACAGCCCCCAAGGAATCTAGTTGCAGACACCAGCCCAATCAACCTTCAACTGAACATGACAGAGCTCAAACTCGCACTAAAAGAATTACGCAATTCAAGCCCTAGACCAGATGGCATACTTACCTTACATACTTCTACAAAACCTCTCCAATTAAGGAAAGAAGCAATCGTCATTCCCATCTTGAAACCGGGTAAAAACAACAGTTCTGAAAGCTATAGACCAATTTCTCTAACTATATTATGTGCAAAATAATGGAGAAAATTATTAACAGCGGACTTATATAGTTTCTAGAAAGTAACTTAGAAACACAGATACTAAATGCCTTCGAATACAAACCGCACGTCATAGCTGTCAGTTTTGATCTTGAAAAAGCCTACGATTTAGTATGGAAGACAACAACCCTAACAATGATGCAAAAATATGGCCTAACTGGAAACATTCTGGAATTCACAAAACTTTTCTTACATGAGCGACGCTTTAGAGCAAAAAATGCCATAACCCGGACATTCAAACACCAAAATGGAGTTCCTCAGGGTTCCATATTGAGTGTTATTTTGTTCTTAATGGCTATCAACGACGTCACCAACCATATAGAAAAACTAGTTAAAATCTCATTGTTTGCGGATGGCATGATTATTAAAGCTGGGCAATTGCATATTTGCATGTTTTTTCCTATCAAGCATAACAAGCTGATTTTTTGTAAATACACGTTTTGAAATATTTAGAGTTAGAAAAGCTAAATATTATTTTGCATATATTGCATATATTACAAGATTACAGCATATGGCATATGTTAGTGCGTATTTTAGATGGTAAGGGCATAAAAATGCATGTATTGCATGATTTTTTCAAGAAAAAAATTTATTTTTAAATTGGTAAATGTTATTTTTCTGTAGAATTATATCCTAAACTCAAAATCTTTTGTCTTTAACAAGTAATTCACATAAAACTGGGTATTTTTGTATCTTATTTTCATAATCCCACCTTGCAGGCAGGTAAAAATATTGAGAAAACAACTATATTTCGATATAATGATGGTGTTAAGAGTTCGGTGAATCATCGGTTCTACCTGAATTTGTTCTTCACCCTAGCCATTTCTTAGTTTGCAGATAAATATCTAATGGTAGGAAAAACCCTGGTGGAGGTGTAGGGTTAACTTTTAATTGTAGAGTGACCATTCATTTCAGTTTTGTTCTGTTGTTGCTTGTGGGTTAGTGTTGTTACAATGCCTAAAGTTGGACGCTCGCGA
>JABXWE010017028.1:0-21039 GCA_014611495.1 Limonius californicus | reverse complement strand
CTGTGCCATAAAAAATTTAATTTCAAACATCAGAGTTTGGTTTCATGCATTTTTTTATAATACCTATAACAAACGGATTTTATTTTATGAACTGCCTTTAGAGTTTAATAACTTGATAAAATAAAATTGGTAATTTTACATTTTTTTTTTGAGAATTTATAATTTTTAGTTTTATTTGAATTCTGATGAAAATGTACCTGTCAGTGTGCATCTGTCTACATACAAAATATTTTATTTTCTCTATAGAGTATTATCTGTATGAGTCACTAAGTTACATGGAAATTGTTAAGTAATAGACATTATCAATTTAGACATGATTTTGGTGTCATCTTTATTTTAATACAATAGGAAGAATCTAAGAGTTAAACTTTCTAAACACTTGTAAGGTTTTATTATTTTTATTTAATAAAGTCAAACCCATTTTTATTTTGTGTTGGAATCCTTGCACTTGCTATTGATTGAACCTGCCAATGAGGACTGAAAAATTATAAAACAATTTAATGTAACTTACCTACTATATCTTACACAACAGAATGAACGATTGAAAGTTGTCAAAACACTTTTAACAAATCTGTGGTAAGAAATTTAATCTAATCTTTAAAGAACAAGGTGTGAATTTGATGTTATCACCGTTGCACTTCAATGAAAACGAAAATTATCTAAATAATAATTTTAAGTAGATAACTCAAATAGTAACAGACACAGTGATAAATAAAATATGACAAGAATAGGCTCGCTAGTAGTTGTAAAATTTGTATTTGGTGTATGCCTTGAAAATGTTTATTACTACGCCACTGCTTCATGACGTCACAACTTAGTATTGCTAACCATAACCTCACTTTTGCTTCTTACACCGGTTAATACGATTTCAAATAATATGGCTCCAAATCGTAACAATATGATGCCAAATGGCCACTTCCACAAAGATCGCCGGTCAGTCAAAACTTGGTTCAACCAGCCAGCCCGTAAGCTCAGAAGAAGGTAGCAGCGGTTGAAGTAAGCTCGAGCAGTTGAACCCAAACCTTTAGAGGGGCTTTTCCAGCCCATCGCAAGGTGTTCAGTATCACACTAAAGTGCGAGCTCATCGGAGTTTCAGTTTGCACGAACTCGAAGCTGCCTGCATTAGCCCAAAATGATTGTTGTGTCTGTTGATTATCGCAGACGTAACAAATCCGTCCAGTCAACTCTGGTTAACGCTCGGCGTTTGAAGGAGTATCTTGGATCTTATTTCCATTGAACAGGAAAGTATGTACCGAGGACGCTAAAGATGAACAGAATAATGTAACAGCAAGGAGATGTGTTGCAGATTAAGGAGGTTTGAGCAAAATCAGAAACTCGCATTCCCACCCATGAGGAAAAGCAGCATTTTAATGCTTTTGCAACATTAAGGGAAGCACGCGTTGATTCTAATTTAGTGGAAGTTCGTGCCAGAAGAAGCAGTCTAGAAACTTAAAGTTAATTGAAAGTAAAAGTAATAAAACGTGTCTGTTCAATGTTTTGTACTTATGTAATAGTTTTTTGTTTACAATATTTGTGTATTGTTTAAAATTTGTACTTGTTTGGAAGGCAGGCAGCGTGTATAAACCATATGGTATAAAATTTTGACTATGCAAGCTAGAAGCTAGGATGGCTGTTTCTTTGTAGACAAGGTGCTTCAACCAATTAAAATAATCGTTAATGTGAGTTTTGACCATTTAGTCGAGAAATAAAAACAGCTTTGGTTTTATACACTGCATGCGTAAAATTTACATTTTCTACTATAAAATATTTCGATAAACAAGCAATACATCTTGCAGTAGATGTTCTTTTCAACAATTGTTAAATACATGGTGTGCTGTATTTGTATCTTTTTTTTGTTTAGATCTAGCACATATAACTCTTATTCCCTTACTCTGATTGGTGTTCGCCTGGGGTAAATTTTCTGTAACTTTAAACCAAGGAATGTTTTGATTTATAATTCGTATGGCACAGTTGAAAGAGCGCCTTTTCTAAAACCATTAATTAAATTTATATGTACCTTATGGTTTAGGCCAAGTCCCAAAAAAGGCACTTACTTGGGACTACTCCATTTAACACTTTCTACTGTGTGGCTTTAAGCTGTAAAGTTAATAATATTGTACTTCATGGCAAAGAGCATGTAGCTATATATTCTTTACTTTAGCTTGGACTATTAATGTTTATAAGTGTTTGGAGCACTTGAAGACGGGCGTTTTAATGTATTACACAAAACAAAAATGCAAATTAATATTAAAACATATATATATTTTTTGAGAAATAACTTGCACCATAACAAAATATAAAAAGTCAAGCTCAAAACCCGAACTGGATGGAATGAATACAAACAAACATAAAATAGTTGATATATTAACGCCACCAAGCCTAATGTGAGTTTAAAACTATAATTTTCCCCATAATCTACAATTTTGCGGCGGCTTTGAGCAGTGGACCCAATTTCTGAGCCAACATGATATTTCCAGCCACCTTGAGCTTGCCCTTCATGAACGCTTGCTGTGGATTCAATTTTCCCAAAGCCAGCTGAACAAAGTCTTCATCAGAAATTGTTACAGTAGTGTTTGGTTTCTTGCCTTCTTTCGGGGTACCTTCGTATACAATTGCAGACTTCAAATCCATAGCTGAAAGAATTTTATTAACAATACTGAAAATTTCCGAGTATTATTAAAGGTTACGTACTCCATTCTTTGACGATTTTTCCGCCTTTTGTGATTTTGTAAAGGAAAATTCCATTGACACTCTTGGCCTTATCAGGTTGCGTTTTCACTTGTTCTACAATGTACTCGAAAATGGCATCGCTTTCAAGTTTTGATGCCGACAATTTGTTCTCTAAGGGTTGCATTTTGATGGATTTTAGATCGACGTAGGCACCTGCAAAGTTATAAATGTTGTAACCCTAGTAACACTTAACTTTAACTGTAACATTCTGATAAGGAGCAATGCTGGATAAGGTAGATAGATAATACTGGAGGGTTTTTAAATATGTAACTGCATATATTTCTTAAATAGAAATTTTAGAGCCTTAAAAGTTGCTTGCAAATAGGAACTGCGATAAAACGTAACTGTAATAAAACATACAAATTAAAAACATTCCATAAAAATCGATATTTGCCTGAAATACAACCTGCGCAAAAATTGAGGTTATATTGTTCAATGGTGCGAGGAAGTTTTTCACAAGAATATCTTTTTCATTGTGTGAAATGCTGCTCACTGTACAAACAATTAAATACCTTCTACAAGTAATGATACACTGCTTATAATGACCAATTTTCCTCCATCGAGCTATCTTTGATTTCTATTTCTAAAAATTTGGTATAGCGCAAAAACAATGGTAATTTAAGCTAAGTGCATCTCAATTTGAAGTAACGACCTAAAACAGCATCATAAATTAACCAATTTTATCTAAATTTTCCAAAGCTTAAAAATTGAGGTTAAGATCACTAGATGAAAGGAGGCCCTCTAATTATTTATTTAACCTTACTTACTTGAAATATATTTACTAAACTGATCTGCGAAATAACACGTGTAATTATGGATGAAAACCGGCTAAAATAACTTAAATGCGAATAAACTTCAAGTGGGTACAAAAGTCAAGAGAAACAAAGTCAAGAGAAACTAGTGCCACTGCGTTGCTATCTACAGCGTTAATGACGCAAGTGGTCGTTACAATGTTGCTCTCAATTCATAAAAACGCTCCCCAATCACTCTAGTGAAATTGGAATTAATAAACCATTGGAATATCTGACGTACCAGGCGCACTCATAAAGTTTTCATAAGTTCTGTGTGCGCATAGGGTTTTGATTATAAGTAAATTCAAAACATAGCTTATGACTGGCTAAAGCATGATAAATCATTAGATAATACAGCAACAAACATGTAATTATACACTACATATTATGATTACATGTATACATCAACTGAATTTTGCGTATGCTATCATTATGGGTATAGGAACCACACGAAATTACGCTACTAAAAATCGATATATTTATCAATATTTCATAGGTAGATGAAAAAGTTAACGGTGATGGAAAATATTCAGTTTGAGTTATTAACAAGAATTTAATTATACCAAATTTTATGACTTCAAATAGAAGAACTAAGTTTATTTGTGATTGTATTATTACCTATTTATAACTTATTTAAATACCTGTTTGAACATACATAAACTCGGCGTCAAACCACGGAGGGCGCCAAACGAAGCGCCTCCCAAGTGTGAGAACATCAATACTGCAAAAATTAACAAATACCCACAGCACTTCTAAAGGATGTCTAATTTATGTGGCGTCATTTTGTGTCATGTAAAAATGCAAATGCTGCTTTTGCTTAATTATAAATAGTCCAGTCACTAGGGAGTAAAAATGGTCTTTTGCCTACAAAAGGCGGGGTAGTAATAATTTTGACGTATGTTATTTAGTTCCGGGCCCCGATGAAAAATCTAAGTTTTCGACCTGGGAGGGGGGGTCGGCGCGGTCCGCCATCTTGGATTAAAGGTACAAAAAATTGGTTTTTTCAAAATAATTCCTCAACAGTTGATCCTACGACAAAAATGTCTGATACAAAATTGAAGAAGACTAAATTCCCTACATTTTTTGTATCAACACTTTTTTGTAAGTCTGATGTGTAACGAGTTACAGCGGCGGAAACGTGGACATTCTTCCAAAAAATCGTCCAACTCCTCGTTTTTCTCATTTTAGGAAATCATGTGGAGCTATTCTTTACATAATTATGATAATTTTGTGAATTCAAAGTCAACGCATTTCCACACCACCACGAGGTAGAGTAAACGGCGCGTTTTTTTTTAAATTGTGGTATCCTCAGTAGGCCTAATCCACAGATATTCTTTTTTTTTGCAATTGAGTGAGTACGGCTCGTATTCCGTAATTTATGCCATCGAGTATGTTTATATTATTATTTTTTTTATGGTCTGGGTCGGTATATGTTAATGTCTTCACAATTGTCGTCCTTAGTGTAATCCTCTAACCCATTTTCTGCACTACGAATCTGGGCCGCCATCCACGTCATTGCCTCATCTTCGTCGTTACTCTCGATGATGACCTCTGGTGCATTCTCGCATGATTCACCATTGCAGAATCCGCATACAACAGAGCACTTCAACCCACCTTTCCTGCAGCCACATGCTACACCTCATCCCTTTTTGCAATTACATGAAACGACGTTTAATAAGGTATCTGTGGCAGGCTTCTCTGACATTGGCACTGGACTGAGCCCATTGGTACCGAGTTTCCAGCCCTAGTCGGATGGATTTGTTTGGACTCCGCACAATTTTTGGACATGGTGAAAGGTCCTAAACGCATGGTACCGTGCAGCGTCCGTCGTTGGTGCTAAAGAAGTGAATTTGATTTTTATTCTCGATGTTGCTAAACATTGGTAGCAGAGTTCTTCCAAGGTTTCTTCTTCCATATTGCCACCATACAAAGCAACGAGAAAACTTGCTCCAGCGTCTGCGATGTCTTCTGGTTTGGCATTCTGATCTTTGAAGATGCCAATGACGGCATTGAGACCCTTATTTTTCGGACAAGCGAAAAAAAAATTGTTTTTCCTTGGTTGAAGAGGGATGACGTCGTGTCACAGCCGGTAACCGCATGTAAAAATAGGATGTTCTTGGCTGCTTCTTTCACTTTCAAACTATTCGCGGAATACACTCTTTCGGCAGTTTTGCCTCTCCCCGGTTTGTGAAGGTAGATGTTGGTTTTGGATGACCCTAATGCTGTCAGCAGAACTAAAAGATCGACGTCTTCGCCAACGATAAAAACAGCGTCGAATGATGAGCAGAAGGAAATCGCTGTCTTGACAATCAATACATCAGCACGGAAATCAGACGGGTTTTATTTTTTTCATTGGCCAAAAATCGTTCTTGAGAAACTTGAACCGTCATTGTCTCATCGAAAAAGACTTCCGCAGACATCTGCTTCTTCGTTCGGCGTAGTCTTGCTGCGCTCTTCGTGTTTTTTTCGTCAGCATCAGATGGATATCCATCGAAAACAACGACTGCATTTGAATCGTAGTGTTTTCATACATATTGAACGTACTTCTCACAAATTGACCCGAAAGAATAATTACGATGCCATATAACTTTATGTAAAAGATACCCCCCATCCACAACATTGATTTTGTTATCTCCGAGTTCTACGCCTTCTGACAGTGGTGTGAAAACAGCATACAACGAAGATTTCGTACCTTTGCGCATTGCGTCTTCTGAAAAAAGCGACAAAGGAAATGGAGCAAGCTTGAATCTAAAGTAATCCTTCATCTCGTTATTGTAAGAAGAAAAATAATTTGAATTTGAAGTAGATTTCGCTATATAATGTTATTGTGATGATAATATTATTAATATTATCATTTTTACAATTTTATATACACATTTACAGTATTATATATAAATGATAATATTATTAATATCATTTTTACAAAATTTGCCGTGAAAAGATTAAGTTGGACGATTTTTTGGAAGAATGTTCACGTTTCCGCCGCTGTAACTCGTTACACATTAGACTTAAAAAAAGTGTTGATATAAAAAATGTAGGGAATTTAGTCTTCTTCAATTTTGTATCAGACATTTTTGTCGTAGGATCAACTGTTGAGGAATTATTTTGAAAAAACCAATTTTTTGTACCTTTAATCCAAGATGGCGGACCGCGCCGACCCCCCCTTGGTCGAAAACTTGGATTTTTTATCGGGGCCCGGAACTAAATAACATATGTCAAAATTATTACTACCCCACCTTTTGTACGCTAAAAACCCTTATTGACTGGACTAAAAATAATAAATAGTAAGATAATAAAATATGTACTAATACTCTTCATGTTATAATTATTCCGCAACTCATATCTAAAAAAATTATGCTTTTTCAATTATAACTAGAAATACCTATACAATGGGGGCGCCGCGGAGTCGTTAAATATTTGTCCATCAGTCTATTCTACCGTGAAGTCTCAGCAAACCCTGTATTGCTTAAAGGCGCTATTTAAATATTTGTTGTTGTGGGCCAACCCTGCATAAACTTCAGTATGGGGGGCAGGATCTAACGTATTAGAATTTTTTAAATTTCTTTTTCCTTAATTTGTAATTCATTTTTAAAGTTCAGGTTAACAATTACTGAAAATAAAAGTCGTTGTATCTTCGACATTTTTACTTCTTTAGCCCTTAAAATTCGTCATCTCCAGCAGTGGATATTTCCAATTACAACCCATTTAAGTAGATTGTGATAAGTTAAATAATAACCACAAAATCACAAATATAAATAATTAATTCTTTAATGCTAAATACTGAGAGGACGGCAGGTATTGATAAGAAGGGGCTTCGGTGAAGTAGTGCGGGAACGCGTTGCCACTCGAGGTCACAGCGAAATGTGGCCGATCGGCTGGGGCGACCGTATTTCGCTTAGTTAAGTTTAGGGTGCATGTTGCATGAATGGTTAGTGTGTAAGGGACGCCCGCAACCCCCTGAAGTAATGCAAAAGCGGTTTGGGGGGGGGGGGGGGCGGTAGCATGAATGAATGAAGAAAAAAAGGTATTAATAAGAAAAAAACGAACGAAATTTTTTACCCACCCCTTCTAAAAAAAAAACTACACGTAATTGTTTACCAAGTTTACTTGTGGTAAAATTTGTTTAACTAGGGATGTATAATAGTGACTCCTACAGCCTTCAATACGTAACAGGGGTACAGGCGTCTCTTAAAACTGTACTATATTTGCATTTCTAAATTTGTATCAATTTAAATTATAAAGACTAATTATATGTAGAATTTTAGATAGCCTTAAAAGACGTCATTACTCTTTTCTGCCTCTAAAAATATAAAGGGCGGCCCACCTAAAACGAGTAAGCCGTGTTTTGTGATACTAAATTAATTTGCCAGGGGGGCATGTAACACGGCTATTTCCGTTCACCTATTTTCAACCTGAAAATTGCGGTGAGTTTTTCCCTAAAAATTTTAAACAACAATGTGTATCAAAAAACATGCCACATGAAAGCTCGATCAGTTTGTTCTACGGCAGTGTTTTTATTTTTAAATTCCGAGCATTAATAATTCGATCCTCTAAAAGAATGGTTGCGACATGTCCAGTACAACCGAAGAAACAAGCAATTATTTTCTTGGAAGTGCTTCGTGAACGAACAACTTTTGTGGGATTCGGTTCATCTTGGAACACCCAAAGAGTGGATTGTTGCTTAGTTCCCGGTTCATACGAATATATCCCAAGTTTCGTCGCCTGTTTTGATGTTGTATACGGATTTTGCAGTTCCTCGGTCGAATTTTTTGAACATTTCCTTACACCAATTAACACGAGCCTTTTTTTGAGCTTCGGTCAAATTATGCGGAATCCATCGGGAACAGATATTTTTCACAGTTAAATGTGCATGCAAAATCGAATGAATTGCAGTTTGCGATATGCCTAAGGATGCCTCTATCTCACTGTAAGTGTCATGCCGATCTTCTTCAATTATGTTGCGCACAGTCTCCATGTTTTTTTGGAATAACAACAGATTTTGGTCGACCTTCACGAAATTCTTCACTGGCGGACGCACGACCACGACGAAGTTCTGCATTGTAAAGAGTCTTTTCTGATGGTTCTTCATTACCAAAAGTTGAACGAAACGATTCTATGCATTGCTGTTGAGTTTCGCCTTTACTAAAATCGTAAAAAATGATCCAACGAAAATCTCCAGGTGAAATTTCCATTTCTTCACAAAATTGCTTTTTTTAAACGCTCCTACTACAACCTACTCGGTCAATTTCTAAGCTGCCACTGTTTTCACAATAACAAATGTCAAATTTTACGAAAATGGTAATGACACATCCCGATAGCGCCTCCTAGTGGTCGTTTGTAAAAACTTAAAAGGCTGCCCTCGTATGACATGCTAGTCTATTGTCATTGAGAAATGTCATAGCGTTTCTATATTCTTTAGGTGAAGATGCAGTTATTTTAAAAAGTTTTCTTTTTGCACAGTTTTGAAATGCTTTCGGATGTTTTCTTTCAGATCTTTGGTTAACTGTTTAAAATTAAGACTGAAATTACATTATGAGTATTGCGAGGTGGATCACCATATTCGCGCAGATTAATTTGGAATTGTTGATGTAATAGTAATTTGTGCAATAAATCTGCCATTCGCATATTTAATTTTTTAAAATAATTGATAAGCTTTGAATGCTTTGGCAATAAAAATCAAAGCAACAATTTCGTTTCTGATAATACTTTAGTAGGTAAACATCTACACTATTTCATGCTCGTTTACAATTTTACATACAGTATTTGGTTTGGAGGTCGACCATCTATGCAGCATTTTTTCTCTGTTGGTAATTCCTGCAGGGAGAATTCGGGGTAATCACTTTCTTCCAAATGACCGCAGAAAAAGTTATCGAACGGATTCAGATCGAGTGATCTAAGAAGCCTTAGCATGGATCCACCTCTCAGGGAAATTTTCATTCAGGAAATTTCTCACTTGTATTCCCTAACAATGTGACATTGCACGATACATATATTGTTCGAAAGCTTGTATTTGGTTCCACAATTAACAAATTGAAGAACTTGCTCTTCTTGATTGTTGACAACGTCCTGCTTGATTTTTTCAGAGATTTAAATTACCTGTTTCCAGTAGTCTTTGTTCTACACGTCTTATAGTTTTAGCATCAGCATGCCGACGAAATAATCATGATACTTATCAACATGACGAAATGATTAGAAATTTTAAACTTTGCCATAACCGCCTAAATTAAGTTAAGTTAGACAACTAATTGGAGCGACCTTGTGACAAAACGTATTTACTTTTTTATCAATAACCTGACAACGAAAGACAATAGGAAACATTTCTAGTATTAATTTTCAATTTGTTTTAGCCCCCTGAATCAAATCCCAAAAGCATGGGAGTCAATTTTGAGACACCCTGTATATATTTACAGCTCCAAATGATTAAAAAACAAAGAGCCGATCTCTAATAAGTTTTGACATAATTTCGCAAAATTTCACTCAGTGTCAGGATAACATTGTAGAGGTTTAGACCCCATCAGTTATTGTTGCAAACAAACTTCAATGTACTTACCGGTAATAGCAACTGTGTTTGTTTCGACCACAACAGTCTCAAAGTGTATTCTGTTGCCTTCTCGCCACATATCAACACGTAATGTTTGGCCGGGCAGTACGGGTTTCACAAAACGGGCCTACAATATAAATAATACAAGAATATATTCCTATAATGTGTGAAATTACAGGCTGAATCTTGTAAATGTACATCAAATTGAGTTTTTGTCACAAAATGCTTAATACCATCTACTCTTTCTGATATTGCAATGCATAGATTTTTTTTCCTGAATGAAAAAAATAATAAACGCCACAGAAGTCCAAAAATATGATAAATTATCCTTCAAACGCAGAGCATAAGCTTCCCAACTACTAAAAAATTTTTTACTATTAAAAAATTACACCATTTGTGTAATGCGAGTCCTGTTTTACTAAAGATGGTTGTTCTGTTGGCAGTACTTCCTATTATATTTATGTATACAATATAGGGAGTACAATCTACAAGTGCTTGATTTATAGAGTTTTCTGGGTTTAATGATTTAGGTTTTGATTGGTTGTTATGGTTAGAATTTCCTCTCTCGAAATTTGGATCCATATCACTGAATTTTTCCTATCAAAGCCTTCCTTAATACAAATCCGTAAACACTACTAACCACGTACTTATTGGAAGCAAAGTCTAACTTTAATATTAGCATAAGAATTTTGTTAACAAAAACGTACAAATTGAAAAAGCAGTCAACTATGCCATTATAATTTGGTATTGTTATTATTATTTTTACCTTCTGCAAAGTAAATAAAACACTCAGTAGTACAAAAAAAAACAAAGGAATACAAACATAAAACAAAAAGCTATTAATTATTCTTGGTGAATCTATATGACTACCATGAAAACAAGATTACAAGATTTATAAACAAATGATTGTTATGTAAACAGGACACTATCAATGAATTCTAATCAGCCAAGAGACATAAAAACAAAATAGGCACATTTTTACCTTTACAGCCTTAAACAATTGAGTATCGTAGCCTGCAAAGGCCCCCAAAACAATCCTAACTGATATTCCAAGTGAGCAGAGGCCATGCAGGATGGGCCTGTTAAATCCGGAAATGGCAGCCATGTTAGGGTCGATATGCAAAGGATTCAAATCACCTAAAAGTAGCTTCTAAAAATGTTTTAATAGTTTTAACTGCATGAAATTACCTGAAAGTCTGTAAAGGGCTGCTTGATCAATCGTGGTTGCATGTGTTACAGAAACATCACATTTGCGGTTAGGTTTTGGCACACAAGGAACGCTTTTGCTACTGTTTCTGGGCCCCCCGAAGTTACCTGCCCCAACGGCAAAGGTAACCGTTTGGTTTCGAACAACCAACTCGCCCTGTTCATTGTAAGTTTCAACTGTAATACAAACAATGATGAATTAGTTCACTGTAACTGATATGTAAAATATTTTATTCTGCATAAATATTTGAATTATGAGTTGTTAGAATTTAAATTCAATTTTTTACTTGTTCATTTGAGTATGAATGATGAGGCACTCGAGATACGTTTAATTATTTCTTTTTAGATCATATAGGGTGTCATGAAAGTATAGGGACAGAGCTTCCCGGGGTCAAATGGGAGTGATTAAACCAAACACACCTTAGTACAAACACTTTTTTCCTTAAGAAGTTACGGCACCTTTAATACGAGAAATTCATATATTTAACATTGGGTATATTACAGAAACAAAATGGCGGATCAAGCTGATAGTTGGTACACATCCACTTCAGCAGAAGCTGAACAATCTTTTAGGGCCGGTTTTATAATGTCTGGTTGAGCGTCCGTTGACTGTCAACCGTCGGTTGACTGGCCGATTGAGTTTTATAATATCTGGTTGGCGACTTAACCCTCGGTCCAGCCAAGGTTGAAGTCAACCGCTAGTAGGAGTACGGATTGAGAAATTTCAACCGTCGGTTGAAAGGAAACCGTAGATGTGCGCATGCGTCAGAACTGTCAGAACACCGCTTCCAGTAACTCTTCGTCGTTACTACTTGATGAGTCACTTTCTCATGCCAAACCACTAATAAAGAAGATTTATTTCAAACCTCAAGACCACACAAAAATACAAAAACCTGCAAACGTCGCTTCACGGCCGGTCGCGCTCGCTGTCACAGTCGTATAAAAGTGAGGTTACCTGTACTCATCATTGCATTTTATACATAATTATATCAAGCAGTCATTATTATTGATGTAAAGTAACAAATTCTAAACAGCTATCATTTATAACACCTCAAACGAATCTGGTATTGTACTTTTAAAGTAATATTATTGTAACATCTCTTTCAGAGGTGATTTACTCTGCAAAATTTATAATTCCCGCGCTTTGGCAGCGACATCTTCGAAACTTTAATTTACTGACAAGGAACAAGACGAATTTGATTGGTTCAATCTCAATCGCCAGTGTTGCCAACCTGAAACAACGTGGGTTTTTTCAACTATCACCTAGAAACGCTTTATAAAACCACAACATGCTCAACCGAAGGTTGACGATCCAACCGTCGGTTGGTCAACCGACAGTCAACCGAGACTTTTATAAAACCGGCCCTTAATGTTTCAGCATTACTGCATATTGTAGAGGGCGTTGGCAGCAAATTTTTGTATGTCTTATCATAATTTTTATTATTATTAACATTTTTGTTCTTATGGGTAAAGTTTACGCTACAGTAGTTATTTTTAAATAAAAAAGGAAAAAAGGTGTACTTGTTTCGTGTCCATAAAATGTACCGTTTTCAAGGAAAACGCACCTAAGCATTTCAGTGTACTAACTTAATGCATTTGTTACATATTTTCAAGTTGGTATCTTATAGTTTAGCAATATCAAACCAGTGTATTGTTGTTTTGCCGGGTTTTTTGAATTTATCAAGCAGTTGTTGTGGTAAGTGTTTTTAATTTCTTCTTAAAGTTTCTGTTTATTAACATTTAGATATGTACCAATTTTCAGCTTTATCTACCTTTTGTTTCTGTAATACTTATATTTTATTTTTATTATTATTATGAAGCTTTCACAGGCCTTAGAGGCCCATCGTTTTTAGTGTGAGACGAGGCTAAGCTAAGTTTGTGCAATACACAACAGGGCCCGACTCTGCGGGTTACCGTGTTGGTGCATAACTATGCTTAACCTGCTAGTGTGTGGTGTATTTTTATTTGTGTATATAATCTTGTTACTCGTCTAGTGCAATCGTAACACGAGGAGTGCCATTAATTTGATCCCCAATGGCAAATGGAGACCGGGACCCAGTACCGACCACCCAGGGAATTAGAAAAATTTCCGACCCTGGGGGATTCGAACCAGAAAGCGTTTGGACTATTACACCTAAAGCTTGACTCTCTACCACTGAGCCATCCCCGCCCTATAATCTGTAATATACCCAATGTTAAAAATATTTCTTTCTTCTTTAAGGCGCCGTAACTTCTTAAGGAAGCATTTTTGTAGCCTGGTATGATTGGTTTGGTCGGTTTAACTTCAGGAAGTTGTAATTAGGCTGTGTCTCTTTACTTTCAGGACACCCTGTATATGCGGTTCCCATACTAGCAGCCATTCAAACGCACAACAAAAACAGCAGGCAGCTTAAATAGGAATATCTACAGGGTATGTCAAAGATTGAATCATACAAATAAGTACTGAAGGTTGCATTTGGTTAAAGCATCTGCCGATTTTCATTGCTTAACAATTTACACAGAATTTTAGTATTTTCTTTATCACTTTCACTATATTTTTCTTATTTGTTAAAACAAACAAATTAAATTTTAGGATGTTCCTACACATATAAAGGAAGAATATTCTATAATAAACATAATGTTCTTACATTTTTTGTTTCATCCGAAACGCTTATTTAATACACAATAATCTGCAAGTCAGCATTTCAAATATTTTTTCTAACATGTAATTGTGTCATTGAGCATACGATTTCATGACATCTTTAAACATTTCTAGAAGGCTCATAAACAAGTTGTGGGGATGATTAAAAAACAGTTTGTAGTCTATGTATCCATCCATCATCTTATGAATAAAACAAAATTTAGGATTGAGAATTAATCTAAAAGTTTGGTAAAATTCGGTCAAATAATTCCTGAGTTAAGCAAACACATACACATACGTATGAAGACATTTAGTAAAAACCACATTTTTAGATTTCTAACGGTCTAAAAGTAAAAAATGCAAAATAAAACGCTAATAATTAATGCCCAAGATACAACCTTCTTGAATAATGGCAGCTCCGGATCCTTTGTCCAGCACCTCAATAATTCTGCCCTTCGACAATAAATTTCCTTCCTGTGGCGGAATGTTTACTACTTCCAAATATTGTTCGCCATGGAGTATCTGATCTAATGTGATTGTTTTTCCGGGCACAGCTTGTTCTATGCCTCCTGATGTGAAAAGAAACATTAAAGCAGGAAGAATGTAATATGTTGGGAGGGGACTAAAATCTTCATGATTTTCATAAAGGAACTTCAGTTCTTCTGGTCGTCCAATTGAGGCTCCCACTAAAACAAAAGGTTTGGGGTTTCGTTTCACTGTTATTTAATATCAATTAAGAACTTAAATCACTTTTACCTCCAAGTGCATAAAGAAGCAAATCCCTAGTTCTAAAAGTATAAATATCAGAGTCAGTATCCACCCGTTGAGGACCCTTTCCGCTTCGAAGATCCTCCAAGGCAGTTATTAAGGCACCAGTGGCCTCCTGTATGGAATCCATGTGCGGTGCGTCTTTCATATCTGTGATCTTTTCCCAATTATCACGCACATTTTCAATGCTGACGGAATCTTTAATGCTGCGACGCACCAAAGTACCGTTTGCACGAACTACGTGGCATTTACCAGCCCAACCGGCTGCCGAATCAATTACAGCACCATTTTCTTCACAAGATTCATGGCACAAATAAGCCTAGAAGGAAGAATTTTACTAAGTTCTCTCTAATTAGTTTCAAAGCGGTTGTTCTAAATGCTTTCAGGATCAGTCTTCAAGCAATTCAAAACATTCTTTGCATAGTCTTCTGCATGTAATAGTTGTTTTATTACGTGGTAGATGGCAACAATATTAGATGTGACATCAAGTTAACGGATATGTGCTAAAAATGCACTTCAAATATTTTTTATTGCTTACAAAAAAAGATTTTTTTCGACTTAAAAAAATCTTTTTCTGGACACTCCTAATTTACACTGAAAATTATAAATATTTACGAACTGAATTGGGTCAGTTAATAGTGAATGTAGTATAATTGTACAGAAATGGTAGCACTAAGTGAGGTGATACTATAAATCTAGCTTTAAATTGTGGTTACGTCACTAAAAAATAATTTAAAATGAAGTGCATAATTATATTAACAAAAATGCGACATTATAATATAACTTAGTTATGAACTTCAATCCAACGTACTACATACTTTAATTAAAGGAAAACAAAGTACTTACTACAATAGGTGCTATCAATTCTGGTTTAAGTTCCTCATAGAGATCGGGTGGTAAAATATCTTCTGTAAGTCGACTGGCAGCTGTTGGGACAATAACATTGCAATGAATATTGCTTCGGCTCCCTTCAACGGCTATTGTATTTGCTAAGCCAATTAGCCCCATTTTGGCCGCAGAGTAGTTGGCTTGTCCAAAGTTACCTTTAATTTAATTAGTACTTTAATAACCCTGCCCACCAACATGAAAATTCAAAGTTTACCATAAATGCCCGAATAAGAAGCGGTCATGATGACACGACCATAACCTTGCTTTTTAAATACTGGAAAAGCAGCTTGGGTTGTCTTAAAACTTCCCTTTAGGTGAACATTATGTATAATATCTGCAAATTACTTGTTTATTGTTAAAATGTTGAACTGTATCAAATATACTAACCCCAATCTTGGTCAGAAATTCTTGCAAAGCTTTTATCGCGCAAGACACCAGCATTATTGATGACAATATCTACCCGTCCAAAATTATCAAGTGCTGTTTTGATTATTTTCTCACCCTCCACGACAGAATTGTAATCAGCAACAGCTGTTCCCCCTACAAAATTACATTATTCATTAATAACCAGAAATAAGTATTTTTGTAGCACACACACCAGCTCTTTGTATTTCTTCAACAACCACATCGGCAGCTCTTGTTGAGCCTCCACCTCCATGTCGGTCACCTCCCAGATCGTTGACAACCACTTTAGCTCCCCTGGACCCTAGCAAAAGGGCGTAGGCCCTTCCTAAACCGGCCCCAGCCCCAGTGACCACTGCAACTCTTCCATCGAATCTCAAAACACTCATGTTTCTTTGCAAGTTGCTTAACAACTACTCGGATTGAACGAACACAATCTTTGTAACAAACAAGGTTCAAGCCCCTTAGCAATGCTAATTTATTCAAAAATACTGATACCGAACTTGCTTCGTCATTAAAACATACAGTAAACAACGTTTTTTTGAATATGGTGCAAAGTCTAATAAAATCTTGTACTATCAAGAGAAAATTGGGTATTAGTGGGGTTTTCGTAGAGAAATGAAAATTTGAAGGGAGATTACTGTACGTACAAAAATTCCCAGAATTTGTTGGGGGTGTTACTCGATTTTTGTTGAAACTCTCTTTGATAAATAATACGTAACGTGTAGTCGATTAGGATTTGTAATATAATTATTGTTCCTAATTCAAGGTCGATTACTTTTACCGCTATCGTGCAGTGCATCGACTGTATCAGCTGATGAAATTCCAGAGGCGTACTAAAGTAATTTTATTGAAGGGTTACTTCTGTTCCCTAACAATTATTGCGAGTGGTCAAATTTTCCTGCAAGAGTTTTACAAGAATGTCTGTTTTTATTATTTATTACCAATTATAAACACGTTTGTGCTTCTTTTTTGTAGAGAGCAATTTTAGTAAAAAGATTCTACAGTCAACGTCAATCAAAAATATCAAATAGGTTTCTTATTAATTATAAGGAAGGAAGTACTCGTGGCTTAAGAATATTCGAGATTGGACAGGAATGAACCGCAATTCACTAATAAGAACAGAAACAATTTTGCTCAAATTGTTGCCAACCTTCAAGGATGAAAACGGCACCGCTAAGAAGAAGAAGATTAATTATAAATATGATGAGACAGTCTTCAATATTTACAACTATTTGTGTTACTTTGTTTTGGTTCATTTTCATTACTCAGTAAAAAAAATTATATAGTAATTTTAACAGGTTATACTAGCCAGTTCTTTCACATCTGATTATGCAGTATAAGCAACACAAGGTTAGTAAAACGTGCTGAAATTGTTAATAATATTGTGTTTACTTATTAATTGACCGTTATCTACGATGTATAATATAATAATACGCATAATGGTTTTATTATTGTTTCGGATACCTACATAAACATGGAATTTGAATAGAAAGTGTTTTTAGCGTAAAATAAATTAAAAGTAAAACTTTGTATGGTAGTTTGTTTTTAATGATAGAATGTCCAGGATAAATTGTCCTGTCGGCAGACCCTGAAACCGAAAGTGTGATTTTACATATGATGCAGTCCTTCTAGCAGGACATGAGGTTACATTCACTATAAAAATGAACAAAATTAAAGAATATGATAGGGTTTTTACAAAAGCAACCAATTTCGATGATCGAAACAACAACTGCAGTGTCTCGGTGCTCGGTGCTGACCATAAAACGGCCATCTGTTATGGTGTTGTTAAAAAGATATCCAACAATTCAGTGACTGTTTGTTCTTCGGGATATTGTCAAACAGGAAATGCCTATAAAAATACAGTTATTGGAAAAATCAGAAGGTCAGTAATTTGACCGAAATATTTACCTTTTCTGTTTTAAAAATGAGCGGCCTTGTTATTTCTAATTTATGTAATAATTATCTACATAAGAAAATTCATCCATTTTTAGGCAAATTAGTGTCGCAGACGGACAGCAGGGGAAATGTAAGTAACAAAAGCAGAAAAAATAAAAAAAGAAAGGAAGGCCATTTTCACAGTAACAAACTGACTGCTGTTGCTGGTCCGAGTCATGAGATTTCTTCCAATTCTTCCAGCGGTAATGAGGGGAGTGAGTCAGAGGATGAACGAGAAGAAATCGCATCAAATCGATATGTTGATTTGGAAACAGTTACTGCCCATGAGATCGTTTGGGATTTTGGAATGGAAACTAGGCTAAACACATACTCAGATGTAAAGTAGGTACAAACCAAAACTAAATGCTGCTAATATTCAAAATATGTCAGAGTTGGATTTTTGGTGCCTATTTTTCCCAGTAGAAAATATAGAAAGCATCATAGAGGCAAATAATGAAAACATGGTTCGAGAAGAGAAAAAAGAAGTTGACAGGTTGGAATTTTACAAAATGATTGGTTTGCTTTACGGTATAAGCTCGAATATCCTTCATAGTAGACCAGAATATTAATCTACAAAGGAGGAAAATTCTTTGTTTCCTGCACCTGCATTCGGCCGAAAGTTTAGTTTGTGTTACCATAGGTTCGAATCAATTTTGCATAATTTGTCCTTTTCTCCGGATATTGATGATGGAAATAGATGGAAGCCAATACAAGTACTAATAGATATGCTGCACACCAAGTGGAACGATGTGTTTGTACCTGGATACAAACTATGTATGGACGAATTGATGTTTGCCTGGTATGGTCGCGGGAATCATGATCCGAATGGTATGCCCGCAGTCATTAAAATAGTTAGAAAACCCAAAGGCGTTGGTTGCGAATGCAAAACCCTAGGCGACGTCCAAAGCAATGTCATGTTGCGGCTAGAAATTAACGAAGGAAAAGATATCATGGGAAACAAGAAATGGCAGCAAGAGCTTGGGGCTGGAACTGCAACGAAATATACATTAGAGGTGCCATGAATCCACATGGTTGACGAATATTTTGATGGAGCCCCAACAATTGATGTACATAATCACATTCGTCAGTCAACGACAGCGTTAGAAGAGGTATTGAGTACTCAGAACTGGAAGCACCGAATGTATGCTTTATTGTTAGGCATAATTGAAACAAATGCTTATCTGGCCTACCGATATTTTAAAGACAACATAATTTCTCATGCAGACTTTACTAAGAATCTGAGTTATCAGATGGTCACGAAAGACTGGCCTATCGTTGCAAAGGCAGCAAATATTCAGCCACGTGATGATCACAATATTATTAACAACAGGGAAAATAGGGGTGATCGCGATCGTCATCAAGATCATCAACTTGTTGCTTTAAGTACTACAACTGATAAACAACGACTTCAGCGAAAATGTGTAGTGTGTAGAAGAATTCGGCACAAACAACAAAAAGCAAGTTACTTCTGCAGTGGTTGTGGCGTATCAGCTGTGCTTTGTGCACCAACTACAGGTCGTGACTGTTGCCCCTATCACATTTTACATGGAATTCCTATCACTAAACAATTATAATTAATATATTTGAGTTTTTTCATATTTCACGTTTTGTTTTGTTTGTGTTCAAATGAATACAGTTTATTCTACAGTGCGTATGAAAAGTATGGAATAAATTCATTTTACGGGAAACGATTAGTTTTTTGCAAATATCCTCGGACACGTCAATTTTATTTGATAAAAGCACATATTTTTATAGCAAATTCAATTTCTGATCGTCATTTGTTTTTGAGTGATGACGTCATCATCTTTTTTTTAAATGGCAACTGCTATGTTTTTTGACGGATTCGGATAAAGGACATTTTTCTGCGTATGGGACTGTAAAAAAAGTGGCATGTTGAACAGGAAAGTCTTCGAGATATTTGAGAAAGTTTCGAAACCATGAAATAAATTTGTTAAAATGAAAGAAAAGAAAAACGTAGAATAAAAATTAAAGATTAGGGAAAATCCACTTTATTAGTGACAAATTAAATTATTTTACTAAACTAAAATAAAAAATAATATAATTACAATAAATGTTCAAACTGCTGGCCGTTAACTTCCTGACAATGGGCCAGCTGATTCCAAAATTCTTCTACAACATTTTCGATCACGCTTGCCTGAATTGATGTAGTAACCATACGTATTCGATTTTTTAAGTCGCCTAAATATAGAGGTTTATTTTGGTATACTTTGCTTTTCACATAGCCCCACAAGAAAAAATCTAAAGGCGTGAGGTCCGGGGATCTTGCAGGCCATTCGATCGCGCCTCGTCGTCCAATCCATCGCTGTATAATGTGGTGGAGCTCCGTCTTGCTGATATTAAATTGTTGGATATGGAAGCTCAGGATCCTCATGGTTTGGAAACAACACGGCAAGAGCAGATATCAGATCATCTCGAAGAAAGGTCAATACATATTGTTCATCATTGTTTCACAGAATTGGATTCGCCGATCAAAGTCATCCTATTTTAATTGGTGCACCAAACTAGCTTTATACGGATGGTACTTTTCATTTTTCAAAATATGTGATACCGAAAAAATGCTTATTTGGATATCCGCAGCAATCTGACGACAAGTTACATGGTGATTATCCTGCACGTGTAAAAGCACATTCAATTTAACATTCTCTTTGACTTCGGGGCGTCCACTCTTAACAATATCTCTGACATTTCCATTTTCCCGAAGCTTCTTCTCAATTTTACTCGCTGCTGATTGTATAATAGGTCTTTCGGGATACTTTTCATTGAAGAGCGCGGCGACTTGTTGATGGGTAAGCGTATAATCTGCGTAACCGACCATCATCAAAATCTCCATTCGTTGTTTTTCGGTTAAATGGGCCATTGCAAAATGCAAGTACAGTTAACGAGAGCATGTGGCTAGATAAGGCACCTCTCAGTCAATGTGACAGATAATTCAATTTATTGCAGCAATTTGAACATTTATTGTAATTATATTATTTTTTCTATTGCGGTTTTATAAAGCCGTTCTAAGCGCACTGTTTTAGCTTAAAAACAGTACGTTAAGGAGGCCTATAATCGTACTGTTTTTAGTTTGTTTTTTTACGGTGTTGGTAGTTCGATTTGAATTTGAAAGTTTGAAATGTCAGTTTCAGCCACCT
>JABXWE010017026.1:0-15642 GCA_014611495.1 Limonius californicus | reverse complement strand
TCTATTTCCACCGAAGATTTCGATAGCTATGTCCATGACGCGGTTCGGAGCCCCAACTTGGAAGATAAAGAGGAACTTGAAATTTCACCGGAAGTCGGTATTCCCAAGCGGTGTGCTCCTCGTAAATCCTTTGCATATCCTCTTCTCTTGCCGCAGTTCAAGATTTCAACTTATTTCTCAGCTACTGGTGATTTGGATAATTCTTCTTTTCACCAGAATGTGTAGCAGAGGATGTTAGAACTCAGTATATTTTGTGTCCTTTCTTTTAAGGGTCTTCGCTTTCGTAAAAATCCCGTAAAATTTGTCGATTATGCCGAATGCAAGTACCCCGGGTGTAGAAAATTTAAATTTATTAGCATCATCATCAAAACCCACGAACTTTGCAGTTAGATTTTATTAGAAATTTAAATAGGGAAGCAGCCTTCAACGGTAATTTCCAGAATATGCGGACGTTAGGCGTTTTTCAAAAAGTAAGTTCTGAAGTTCTCGCTGCTGACGATTTATCTCGCGACGATTTCGATGATTTAATAAAAAAATACGAAGAAGGTAAATGTAATCCCAGCAGCCAGTATATTCAAAGCGTTGGTCTTCCCTTGAAAGTGTATTTATATTCCTTGAATCAATTTTCTTGTATACATAAGAAGAAATCCCCAATTACCCTATATTTCGATGCCACGGGATCTATCATCAGAGATCTTAATCGCAACCTTCGCGGAAAGCGCATATATTACTATGCTGGCGTTGTACGAGCCAATTGTGCAATTGTACCGATTGTCGAATTCATTACCAATATGCATAGTTGCGATTCGCTAACGTCTATATTGTGCAGTTATCAATATTTTCTTTGTAACAACGGCTATAAATGGCCTGCTGGTATTAATCGGGTCGTGATTGATTGGAGTTGGGTGTTTATAAATTCGTTTATGAAAGCGTGGAATGGAACACATGTTTTATTTTACCTCAACGCGGTTTACAACGTACTGACTGATGCAGCGAATGCTTTGGTGTGCAGTTAAAAAGCAGTGGCAATCCCTTCCTTACTTTGAGTGGTGGGTGGCGGTAACATTATAATTTTGTTTTTAATATTTGATCAAATAAAATTACATTTTTATAAAGTTACTCTGCACATGACTCACGTGGATTCCCTAGGGCTCTTGGACAGTGGTCTAGTTAGATGACTGGTGACAACTGCAAAATCTAGGTATTCCACTCCTCTTGGCGAAAACTTGCCATGTAAAAGAACAAGTTTAACGCATCTAACATAGTACCTCCTGTTGCAAGTTGTACGTAAATGAATTCAGAGTTACTTTTTTATTTTGTTGTTCATATACGCAAATTTGGCAACTAAGGTGATGTGGAAAACCATGTACCATTGACTTACAGTTTACGGAACAGTAAAGGAAACAGCTCTGGAATTTTTACGTTTTTTTTTAATTCTGCAGTTTGGCTTGCAGTCAGCTTCTTAAGCGGAGGAACATCTTAACGGGCTTGGGCTGATCTTTTCCATGCTGCCGCAATGACTCCGGTGAACACCGCTCAAGAAACGGTCCTTCACAGGGCCATAATTCGATTTACAAAAAAGAATTCCAAGGGATGCGTTTAAACGTTATAAAATTTGTTTCATTTATGTAACTAATTTATATTTTGTTGTAGCATATATGATTTTGCTATGCAAGTAACTACATATCTTTGCTTCATCAATATACGATTTCGAGGTTTCTTAAAAATTCGCTGGAAGGAAACTTCCGACACTTTTTGAAAAACGGCTTGGTACAAGTTGTTAAGGAAGGTCCCCTCTAGGGTGTGGATGGGGTCGCTAGAGAGGAGAAGTCCTGTAATTCGAGAAAAAATTTTTTGAAAATTGCTATTTTTGCGAAAGTTCTTTCACCACCAGGGTGTATACTGTATTAGATACTCGCTGGAGGCTAGCCGACTTGTATACTGCCGAAACTCGTTCCCTGGGCTAATTTCCGACCACTGAGCATAAAACCACCCCCGTAGGTAAAGCGGATGCACCTGGTGCCTGCTTTCGCAATATACGATTTCGAGGTTTCTTAAAAATTCGCTGGAAGGAAACTTCCGACACTTTTTGAAAAACGGCTTGGTACAAGTTGTTAAGGAAGGTCCCCTCTAGGGTGTGGATGGGGTCGCTAGAGAGGAGAAGTCCTGTAATTCGAGAAAAAAATTTTTGAATATTTTTTGTGTTTTTTGTTGATATTTATTTCGTCACCTGGAGGCTTATGGAAGCCGTAGGTGACGGCGAATGCACTTAATAACTTAATAAGCACTTAATCTTGGGTCCACTGTCCTTAAAACACGCTAAAAATGCTTAAAAACGAAAATTTAAAAAATTTAAAAATACTTGTGTCTCAGAGTGTACTTGCGTCAGATACGTATCCAAATACGTATGTAACTTCAGCCCGGTTTATTACTTATATTGTGTTTAAGTACCTGTATTATATTTGCAATGATGACATGAAAAGTATTTGAAAAAAAATTGATTTACTGCAATTTATCTTATTTGTGCAACGGATGCAGAACATTTTCACACCACTGTATATTTACGGATAATCTATGTGACGAATAATGTCAATTACTGATCATTTTAGAAAGTGTAATAAAACTTTACTACTGTGTGTCGAAGCCTGTACAGCCATCCAAATTCAGCTAGTTCTGCTTAACTGGCCTATGTTGTGACAAGCCACATGTTTAAAATTTTACCCTGATTTGGAGCCCCTTCACCTTGAAGATGGGAGGTGCGGATGCCAATAATTCATGTTTTTAATTTTGAAAACACATCTTCTATATCTTTTCTTTTTGAGGTTTCCGACCAGCTGTACCGAAGAATGCAACTGACAGATTTATAGCCAACTTAGTTATTTGAAGCGTTCGTAATTTGTAAAATAAACTTATTTAGATAACCTAGTGCATTTTTATGTTGGGCTATTTTTACTTCCCCTCGGCAATAATACTTCTCGTACTCTTGTATACACAGAATGCCGGTTTGGTATTCAAATAAACTAGATCCTTTATTAAGCGATACTTAGTTTTATCAGATTGCAGCAATACCGACCCATATTTTGTTGGGGGCAAAAGATCCATCAATGTAAGTGTCGTATTAGCATACTAAAAGGCTCCTATTTTAGATCGAGGGTTAGTTTTTATCTTTGATAGTATTAACGCGTTAAACAACCTAACTTTGAAATATCATGTTAGGAACTAGAGTAAGGTTTATGCAATGACGCACCAGTTTTTGCGGTTTTGCACCTTTAATATTTATTCGGAAAAGTTTAGCAGGTCAATTAAAAAATCAACATTTAATTATAATATTTGCATGAAATCAATATTTTTACCAATTAAAGCGTCTAGATGCAAGAGTTAAAGATTTTGAAGGGATTTTAAATATATTCACACGCACGTGGTTAACATCAACACGCAACCGTTTTAAAATGTCCGAATTAAAATGGTAACGACCGCACTATGCCAATAAGAATGTTTATCTCTAACGTATATCCTTGAAAATTAATACTAATTTCGATAAGAACAGTAAACTGGCAAGGAAATATCAAAGTGTGTTAAAACTGTTTCACGAAATTATGGTAAAGTGTAATCAACATTAGCAAACACTTTTTTTATGGTCAACGCCACCCTAAAAATTACCGTTGTTAAGTGTCAGTTGCTTGAAAATTTTAACACAATAACCAGAAAAAACAATTCATAGAGCAGCAGCAGTTCTCTTTTCATGTCGTCACTTTAACAGCACGTGGCAAGGATTGTAGGGAAAAAATCCATTGAAGAAAAATCCAGGAATAAAAATCCATGGAAAAAATCCCAAGGAAAACAAATCCAGGAAACAAAATCCAAACTTTAAGATTTATGCATAACATTTCACTTCGCTTCACGTTTCTCAAATATGTATTTTTAAAAATTCAGCTTATTATTAGATGGATTCTTATCGGAAGGAACTTAGAAGGCATCAGTTTTTGCTTACACAACTATTAGTAAATATTTGATTGTCATTAGATCGAACAGAAATACCTAAGTTAAGTATTTAAAGTAATTGGTCCAGACCATAATAGATTGATTATCAAATTTTTTACAAGATTTTATTCAGACTGTGGCCGCACTATACGCTTTACATAAGTAACTTTAAGTTAAGAATTTAAATATAAATTTGTTAATTTAATAAATAAGGTTCGTCAAAATAACACAGTGGTAATTATTAGATAAAATGATAAAAACAAATACACACCACAGAACTGGTATGTTTGTAGACCGATTAAAATAACTATAATAAAGCACTTAAGCTGAATAATAGAAAAAGGAGTCTGATTTATAGAATAAAACGAAAAGAAGTAAAGTGATTTTCAGAGGAGTAACTTCCAGAATATGGATTTTTTTCCTACTGATATTTTTTCCATGGATTTTTATTCCTGTATTTTTTCCGTGGATTTTTTCAAATGGAATTTTTTCCGCTTACCCGTGGCGAGGAGGATATACAGTCAAACTCCCATATTACGAACGTCTATATAGCGAATTTCTCTATATAACGAAATTTTGCGCTACACGCTGCACCTTTAACCAAAAACACACGAAAATTGTTTCCAAATAGCGAAATTAAATTTCTATTTAACGAATTTTTTAGCGTAAAAAAAATAAAATCTATGATAATCTTAATAATTTTCGGAATTTCGTACCCAAATATTGTCTAATGTAAGTTCTTCCGGTACAGTAATAGAAAGTTTTCCAAGAATTGTAAAGGTTTTGTCAAGTTTACGACTCCCTTTATGTTTAAATGACGTCTTTTCTTAATGGGCATCTTAAAGCAGAAAATTGCAATAGAAGCCTGTTTTAAATACGGTCAGTTTACGCAAAATGATGAAGCGAAAGAGTTTAAGCATTACAGAAAAAATTAAAGTGTTGCAAGAAGTTGATAAAGGTTTAAAAAAAAGATATTGCAGCAATATTCGGTATTCCTGCCAGCAGTTTATCAACCGTTATAAAAACTCGTGAATCGATGTAGGAAATGCAGCAAAACGTGCTAGAGCATGTGTGTACGAAGATGTTAATGAAGCAGTTTTGAAGTGGGTCCATTTATGTACTCGTATTACATATGTAAACAAATAGTATTCAATTTATTTTCAAAAAAAATCGTAATTCTCTATTGCGAATTTTTTGTCAGAATTTAGCGACTTCGTTATATAGAAGTTTGACTGTACGTTATTAAACAAATTGCCGTAACTATTTCTTAAAATAATAAGAATTTGCCATTTGAAATGCTACAGAACTTGCTGGAGTGTTAAGGAAAAGCCAAACACCGTTTGATTGTCGTTGCACATAAAATGTTACCAGCATTAAATGATCAAAATATGTACTGCAATATTTTAAAATGTAAACCTATCCATTTTTATTGAAAAGTGAAATCAACTGATGCCCTTCCCACTTGCGATTTCTTTTGATTAGCAGGCGCAATAAAAGTATAGGAATTGATGATAAATAAAGTCTAAAGTAAAACAAAACTACAGAATAATCAATCTACGTTTATGTCATATGTGGAACTATTTCATTGAATTATTTTGACTTTTTACAAACTCGCATTCTTTAAGAATATATTTTACACAACCACAATGTGTATCTAATTTTCTTGTAATCAGAACAATGCCAATACTCTGTTACGTATTTATTTTATTCTGCATTCTGCATTATACGTATTGTCTATTACATTGGCTGCAGTAAGCTTTCCAGTATTCCGATAGACAGCCCGTAGACTCAAGGTAGATAGGGAAACGAATATAATGGATTGCCGATGTAAAAATTTATATTTAATTTTCGATTGCTAAGTCGGTTTAAAAGCCCCTTAACAACTATTATTACCTAACATCTGTTTCACTATAGATACATGGTATACAACGATACCTAGTGAAAACGGTGTTGTGGTTATTTCTTCTTATACTAATTAAAGAACGACTTTTCAATTAACTGGATTACTTAAACTATCTATTACAAACTTACAAAGATAGCAAATCCACGTAGTGTATTGCATATTAAACAATACAATTCATAGCCTAACAATTTAGAGATTTTAAAGCGCCGGATTCGTTTGTAAATGGTAAGTATTACCCGGGAAATTATTAAGCATACAACTTTGTGTATTACTCTAAAAAAATTATTAAGTAGGGTACTCTTTTTTATATCACTGGTTAACTGGTGAAGAAGTTTATCAAAATAAGGGAGAAATCAGGGGTTAGCCACAGGGCCGGCGTTAGACCTTTCGACCTGGGGACAACTTTGCCTAATAAGCGCCTACCAAATTATTATCAGTTAATAATATATCACTCTGGTACCATTTATAAAAATAATTATTTTACACATTAGTATTTTATTTCTAAGCCGCAGTTTAGTTTAGATAATCGTTATTCGTATAAGAACAATCACAAGAGCAACATGTAGGCGCATTATATTAAATAATTTATTAAAATATCAAAGACAATTTACAAGTTATTGAGACACAAAGATAATATTTGATGTCGAAGCTACTAAAGCTGATTTTAGAATACCTGGCCGCTTTAGAGATTACTTATACCGTTTTGTGCGTGTACTTGGGGGTGTCATTGACCCTGGGAATAAATAACACCTAGCATCTCGGGAGTAGTGATAAAAATACAATAAGCTATAAGTTTTTATCCTTATAGCGTTATATCCATAAAATGGGAACTTTTTTAGATTACACAATGCATCGGTAACATAATATAAAATATGAACATTAAAACCAAATTATGCAACAGTTAGTGCCAAAAAGCCGAAAATATCATTAAATATAACAGTAAAGGTTTCTAGGAACTTGCGTATGTTACCGCCTGAAATACATTGGTTTAGGCGGCTAGGACGGGCACTGCAAAAACATTGTTTTATTTATTCCAAAGAAACAGAATGAAAATTTTGTAAGCCTTTACGGCGATTCAATTCTATTCAATTTCATATATTAAATATTTTAAAGCGACTGTCTACAATATTAATATCTCTTAAAATGATAAAATAAGCGCCGGTGGCAGTTGCCCACGTTGCCTCCGTCAAAATCCAACCCACGGCTGCAATTTAAAAAAATTAATAATGACGTCAATGCGCGGAAACAAAAGCTAATATATAAAATTTGCGTTAGTAAGATATGCATTTGCATATAGTTTAGCTTGTATATCGAGCTATGATTTTTGAGATTAAAATTGTCACCATAGTCGGCTTTGATAAAAGGGTTTTGGTGGGAATGCATTCGTTACGCTTGGTGCTCCAGTGGTGGAAGGATTAGTCGACATTCAGTCGTTTCCAGGGGAAGCCCGGCTGCTTTCGAATGTACGTGAACTGCAATCTACGTAGAGGCTCCTTCCGTGTACCCCAGATACTGATGGTCGAGTCTAATTCCTGCAGAATCACCGCCAAACCGCCAAATATTGGGTTTGCCTATAGGGAATCATAAACTTCCACTCCCAGCCAATAAAACTTGTAACGGGCGATTTCAACTGCCACAATACAACCTGGGGATACAGCGAAATAAATGCGAACGGCGAAGTATTGAAAAACTGGGGAGAAAGGATAAACCTAAAGCTTGTACATGACCCGAAATAACCTGCTTCCTTCAACAGCAGAAAATTGAGAAGAGGTTACAACTCAGATAATATCTTCGTTAATGATAGGATTTTCCACCAAGCTACAAAGAATGTGGAACTTCCATTGCCACGAACCTAACATAGACCAATCACCTGCTCCATCACAGCGGCAATTAAACATGAAACTCTACTATTAAGAAGAAGTTTCAATTTAAAAAAGGCCAATTGGGATAAATTTGCTGAAGAATTAGATAGAGAAGTATCACACTTGGAATCAAACCTTAAATCGTATGATGACTTTGTCGCACTCTTTTAAAATTATACAAACACCGAGAAGTTGCAGGACAGAGTATATTACAGGGCGTGACAGGGAATCGAAATCCATACTCAAAAGATATCAAATCCTCTATCAGGATGACCCCTTCTCTGAAGAATCTATCCAAATAGGAGAAGAGGTCTTGCAAGCGATATCCTTAACTAGAACCGAAAGGTGGTGTAGTCTTATCAAAGATCTAGACATGAAGCACAACAGTGCGTCTGGAAGCTAATAAAAAAAACCTCAGCAATGATCCACACGCCCCAGTGCTCGACCTAACCGGGGTTACGGCCGACCAAATAGCACATCGCCTTCTACTGAATGGGAAAACTTCCAGTAAGATGGATACGTTAAAAATCCAGCGCTCTGTCGGTGGGAATGGGAATGGGAATGATGCTCTCAGCGTTCCTTTCAGCATTGAAGAACTAAGTGAAGGATAACAAGGCAGCAGGACTAGATGAAATCCGAACAGAGCAAATCAAATATTTCGGCATATTTGTGGCATAGTTCACAGGCTTGTTAAACAGCTGCGTATCCACAATGCAAATCCCAAGAGCATGGGGGAGAGCAAGCCAGATTGGTAGCTGTTCTAAAACCTGGAAAAGATCCAAAAGACCCCAAGAGTTTCAGACCTATCTCGCTGCTGTGTCATCTATTGAAAACACTTGAAAAAATGGTTCTCGATCGAATAGCTGATATCATTGAGGAGAAGATCATATCAGAACAAGCAGGATTTAAGTCTGGTAAATCTTACTGCAGTCAATCGCCTAACCTCACACAATACATTGAGGATGGCTTTGAGCGAAAACGAATAACGTAAGTCATTTTTATCGATCTGACAGCTGCTTATCACTCAGTAAACCACTAGAGACTCCTAGGAAAGCTCTATGACACCACGAAGAACTTCCGCTTGACTGCTGGGCATCGGCCTCATCTCTGCCACGTGATTTTCCTCAGCGCTAAGGTAGAAACACGAGGGACCTACAGTTTAACGTCGAATCCGTACGACGGAAATTTTTTTTATACAGACAACTCAAGCATGCTGTGACCACAGCAATCAAATCAATTCAATGCTAAAAAATAAAATTAATCTTTATTTAGTGTCAAACAATTGTTAGAAAATTTAAATCAGAGGGATGCGTAATAAATTCCCATAAAATAAAAACTGAAAGTAATCACGTTTTAACCGAAGAAATGAAATGAAATATTTTATGCTACGTTGAATAATAATAATTAAAAAAAGTTTGCCATCGCCGGGAATTGAACTCGGATCAACTGCTTGGAAGGCAGGTATGCTGACCATTACACCATTCTGCCGCTTACGTATGTGTTTTGTACAAAAGAAATATAATGTGCACGGACCTTACGGGAACATCATCCTGTCGATTTTTATTTAATAAATAAGTCATCATCTGCGTCCTATATACCTACAAGGTGAAATACTTATTTAATATAAACACTGCATCAACATAATCTTCATACTCAAATAATTCACAACTATAGTGACGTTTGTTCCTGATTTTTAGTTGTCGGTATAGTTGGTTGCATACACAATAGGCGAAATTGACGCGTTCTTTTTAAAAGTATACATAGGCTATGTATACTAAACAGAAAAATTCCCTGTATATAGTTCACATAATATCAGGATATCTAAGGCTAATACCGACCGAGAAAATCTACCCTATAGGTGGTATTACTCCACCCGCCATTAGGAGATGTGTTGTGTCGGAAGCAGAAAGGAAAAAGCGAACTACCGACCGCAGGCATCCCCTGTATGGACACAAAATCCAACGATGCAGACTGATGTCCCAAAAAAGCTTTCTGCAGAAGACAACACCCCTGGAAGCGTCTTGCGAAAGCCGTCGCCTTGAGCTGTGGCGCGAGATGGCGGAACACAGGTGGATACAGCCAAAGCAGGAGCTGGGTGCTGGTAGCCGCCTGGACTACCCAACATGGAAAACCCTTAATAGAGTGAGGACGGGCGTGGCATGCTGCAAAAGTGATCTGAAGAGATGGGGTTACAGAGAAAACGATATTTGCGAATGTGGTGCGACCCAACACCAACAACTTTTGTTTAGATAGAAGGTTCATGCACAGGAGAAGACAAGGCCATTCGCGTAGGTGAATATTGGAAAGGGTCTATTTCATTTGGTGATCCGGACACGGAAAGTAAGTAAGTATTTTTGAGATGTATTCGAATGAAGTCATAAAAAATCCCAGTTTTGAACATTTTATTTTTCATGTTTTTCCATATTTCAAGAATGTACTGCATATTTGCATATCCATTCATATTTCATTGAACTCGAGTATAAGCATAAATTCGAAATTTTTACTAAAATGTAGTCGAAAACAGAAATTCTTCTTATCTCATTTTTTTCTTCAATCTATGAAACGCCTGTTATACCTGGATTTATGGCGGTTACTATACAAAAAATATTTTATGAAGTTGTTGTAAATTGGAAATTGTGATAGTGCCTAACCGTTAGGTACCTATATAAGATAACAATTATCTCCCTATCTTAGGTTTTACCTCTAAACTTTCCAGAAAGTTGAATGATAACGGCATTGTTATCCCAGGACTGGTAGCAATGAATTTCAGTTATTCCTTAGTTGTTCTCAACTGGTGAAATATGTAGGTACCTAATAAACCGATATTCTTGTAAATATTATCAAGATTTTAATTGATTTATGTAAATAGTTAATATAATAAAATATTGAATGCGTATTTTTTTTAAGGAAAAAGCGATTAATATTCTAGTAATCTTAATAATCAAAAAAATTATGTAAGTGTATATAAGTTTGTTTTGTTGCATATATTAATTTTTTATTGTATATTTACTGCATATTTAGACAATTTTATAGTGCATATAAATAGCAAATTTTAAGGTTTTCTAGTGCAAACTTTTCCGAGCTCTAGTGATAACTAACAACAGTTTTAGATACTGACAAATTAGTAAGTAAATGAAAGGGCTTGTGTTCTATTCTCGGCACTTTGCAATCTCTGCAACATCACCAGATATAAAAGCTTAAAGTTTACATATTACTACTTGTATAGAATATAATATTTTGATACGGAAAATACATTAAGATTCGGATTAAGATATTAAATTAATATTTACTGATATTCCAGCGGATTATAGAATTAAATATAGCCGAGTTTTCTAAATAGCAAATTGGTTTTCGATCCGGCAATTGCGGTTATTTATTAAAAAGCGTCTCATAGCCAATAAAATGGCAATTTCAATTTTATCCTGTCACAAAGTGCGAAGTTATGCTGTCTGTGTGTCTCTCTAACGGCGCATATATAGGTGTATATTCAGTCTATTCCACCGTAGTAAAATTTTCTATTAACATTTCTATGTGTTAAGAGAATTTTGCTATTTTGGACCTACTATAAAGAAAGAGTGTCGTCGAACAAATGTCTATACATATTTTAAAACTGTTCAAATTCAGTTTTTTTCTTTGGATAAAGAAAGTTTATTTATTCCTTCAGCATACAAAACGCTGCGTTAAAAGCAAGCGAAGGAAAGTCGGAAAAATTCTACAATGATATTAACCAAATTTCTTCCTAGTTAATCCAATTTATAATCAAACATTCGTCAGCTTGATGTAATATTTAGATTGAATTGAAATAGCGCGGGTTTACAACGCTCGCGCCTCTCGTGGTGAATTTTCTAACCAAATGGAACAATCGTGTCGAGTTTGCTTTGAAATGCACTCTGAATTTGTTATAGTTCGACTACTTGAAGATGCCTTTTAGTATAGGGAGAAACTGTCGGTACTTAATGTTTACGTTTATTGGTTAGTAACGATCCATAAAGCACGTATCGTTAAAAGATATATAATGCTAAATAATAAAGTAATTAATCAAAATTACTCAACTTGTTTACAAAATATCTCGTTATATTTGTTTGTTTGTATAGCACTGTATAATATATTTTACTGTTGCTATTAATTACCTTGCTTTGTTACTCTTACTAATTGCCTGCTACTGTTTAATTCTTCCACAAGAACCTAGTTCAATAGTCGTACATGTGGCTTTTGCAGTTTTACCCTTAACGTAATAGCACTAACTTCTTTCCCTAGGATTTCATTCGGTATGCATGTATTCAAATCAAAACGATATCTTTTGATAATCTGAATAAGTTGATAACATTTCGATTATTTGCGTCTCCGGCGGATAACTGGATTTGTTTCATGCTAATGCCTGTGGAAATGCGAAACGGTGCAGCCACTTTATGATTCGATTAAGTTAGGGGATTATGTAATTACTAATATTGTGGGGAATACAAAGACTGCATCCTTTTCGTACTGAGCTGCAATATTTGCATAAAAAGACGAGTTTGCAGAGCACCAAGTTGTGTTCTAAAACAATTCTGTGAAAACGCAATGGACAATGACCTCCTCGTTTTCTCCTACCTACAAGGTGTTTCTTTAAGGAATTCTCAAACTTTGTAGGTGTATTGGAATGGTTCGAAGGATATAACGTGTGTCCTCCAACGTTTACTTTTCAAGGTACAACTATCTTAAGGTATTCGTGTTTGATCCCGACATCAACAACAATTTTTCCTGCAATGTTTCGGACGGTCTCATCAGAGATTACTTAATTGGTCCTTTTTGTCCGACACCAATACTGGATTGACATATGTACAGATTTTTTAAAGCAACGGCCTACTGTACTTCTGGATGATGTACCATTAAACATTCAGTATCAGTCCTGGTTCATGCATGGCAGAGCTTCAACATATTTCAGTCTGATAGCTACAGCATTTTTCGAAACTACTTGTGGTGTAGATCAACAACAGCCCTCACTGAAACGTGAAATAAATAATAGTAATCAAAAACTAAGGAATTTGTTAAAAGAAGATGTATCTATTTATCAAATTAGTATTTGCAGGGTGATCCAATGTTAAATTGAAGCAATTCCTATAATTAAAGGTAAAATATATTTTGGTAAAGCTTTCGGGAGAGTTGGCAACAATGGTTTCAATAAACATCTGAAATTTTCCGTATAGCTTAACTTTTAGATATATTTTATTTGTAGATATATAAACTACTCAAAAGTGAATAAGTATATTGTAATATAAAGCATATATGTTTGTATTTGGGGGCTAATGGACGCCAATTATTGATAATTAGTAAATAGCAATGTTTGATGTTAAAAAACAAAAAACAGTCAAATCCAGGTCGACATTGCTCATATGTTAGGAACCACGCAGAGCGTATTTTCACATGTCCTTTCACGTCTCAGAGAAACAAGTACTACTACAAGAAGGCCTGTAAGTGGATCTTCTCGCATCACAATACCTCATGAGGATCGACTTCTGATTAATACAAAAATGCACCCCTTTTCAACTGCTCGACATCTACAGCAAATGTTCCAGAATACTACAGGAAATCAAGTCTCCGACCAAACTATGATAAATCAATTGTTTGAGGTAGGACTTACCTCATACCGCCCCTGTAAGAGCTGTGGCTCCACGAAGACACCGGGTGGAATGGTCAATACGTGGGCTTCGAGAACCGACACCATGGGATGATATACTGTTTTCGGACGAGTCCAGATACTGTCTCAGCAATGATAGCCGGTATCAAAGAGTATATCGTAATGCCAGACATCGTACCTTGCCTCAGTATACCCAACCAGGCGTTGCCTTTGGTGGTGGTGGTCTTATGGTATGGGCTAGCGTTTCTTTAGGGTGACGTACTGACCTCCATATATTTAATGGTATACTCACTGGCCAACGTTATGCCCAAGAGATTATTATGGACCACGTTCTGCACCGTCGTAATGCTGTTGGGCGGGAATATTATTTTTGTTTTTCTTGACGACAACGCATCGTGGTCGAGTTGTTTTAGAGGATGCTTCGAAATGAGGAAATAAACCACCTTGCTCTTCTTCCGCTATCTCCAGACCTCAAAATCATCGAGCATACATGGGACCTTCTGCAGAGACAGCTAAATCGTCATAATCCAGGGCATACTACTGTGCAACAGCTGAGGGATGTATTACTGTAGCATCGAATTCCACAAGAATATGTTGATAATTGCATTGAAAGTATGCCAACAAGGTGCAGAGTAGTTATTACCCACAGGAGGTGCCTCGCTATATTAGAATTTAATAAATTTAACTTAAGTGAAAGGAAACAGTACCGATTTTCATTGTAATATTGTTGAGTTTCTTCTTTAAACGTACCTAATTTTCATGTTCATTACTAAAAAGACGTTACATTTTGTTTGTTTGGGCAGTTTTTATTACAAATGCATTGGTGTTGCCTTTAAGTGTCTTAATATCCCTATTCATGTTTGAGTAGTTTAGATATACTACATTTCTTTTACAGAATCATCATCTAATAGTCCTCTTCTTCTTTTCGATTGTATAGGTGTTCCAGCTCACGTCACTGTTTCAGTCTTCCTCAATCAGTTTTAGCCCACTGTCTATGTTCATGATATTTTTTGGATATGTTTACATATTTATTAAATTAAAAAATTCTTAAATGGCTTGTAATTGTTGTAGGTTCCTTAATCCAAACACTATAACAATGATACAGTTTTCAGGAGAGCAAATGTTTCCATTGGTTTTTTCGGTGTACAAATGTGCTGTGAGTCTGCAATACAGCATTTAAGAATTCATGTTTATTTAAACTTTCCGTTTTGGTATTAGGTTGGTCAATCCACCATGAATGTGTAGGTATCGGTCCATGCAACTATAATTTGTATTAGCGAATCTCCTTATATGGCTGAGATAAACGAAATGCAACAATAGCGATTGTACGAATTGAGGATGATGGATGGAAAAAACATTTTCTGCATATAAACTTGTTTTTAGTGAAAAGCGAAGTTATACCTAATTTAGTTCTTTTTCCAATTTGAAAGTGTTGGTAGCACAGTATAAGCCCTCATATTTCTGGTATAAGGCATTAGTCATTGTACGTATAATACCTGTATTTTATTCCAAATTAAGTTTGCAAATGTTACTGAGTTTTTGCAACATATTATTTAACAATTAATTAATAATTATCATTTATAATTATTAATTTTTATATACAGGGTGTCCCAAAACTCCTGGGACATAGAGCTACCACGTATTCTACAGGTCAAAAGAAGTCGATTGGACCCAACTTTGTCATATACCAAAATGTACCGTTTGCCCGTGAGAGGAGTTCAAAGTTTACTTAAAAAATCACATTTTTGTATGCTGTTCAGAAACGTGTGAACCAATTTTAATGAAATTTGGAACCTGGGCACTTCAAAGGAAGCCACTACTTTCAGTAACGAAAGAAACCCAAAGAAAATTGGAGAAGGGTTAACACCACCCCCACCCCCTGATACATTTGTTCAGAATTTTTTTAAGGATGATGATACGACTCTATGTTTTTTAAGGTGAAGACTTATTCATTAGCTTGATTTTTTGACTCTTGTAAAAACTCCGTAATTCGTATAGTTTCGAAGAAAAAAAAATTTTTACTCAAACACTGATAACCGATATTATTATTGCAGGTTTAATTGTATTACAAAATTTAGTTGGCCGACACAAAAATAAAACTTTTTTACAACAAATGTTCAATGTGACCTCCACCTTCATTGATGCAGAGGTCAACACGACGTAAAAAATTGAAATGCACCCTTCTTAAAACATCGTCGTTTTCTCGTAGTGCGTTTACACCATTTTGAATTCTGTCCCACAGTTGTTCAGTATTATTAATTTGTACCTCGTATACTTTT
>JABXWE010017025.1:0-16957 GCA_014611495.1 Limonius californicus | reverse complement strand
ACGTCGGAACTAAATATAATTCTGAAAACGCTAAATATATCGCGTAAAGTTACATTTTATATTTAAAATGCAAAAACCCCATACTTAGGGCAAGATGATCAAAAATAATTAAATTAAATATCAAAAGACTAAAGCAGCCATGTGCAACTAGTAGTTTTTGACTGATGAATTATTGTTTGGTTATGTTTCACATTTATTTCATATTTTGTTAAAACTTTTCCTACCTTTTGTCTGAAGATGGGGCGCTGCCGCCTTGAAAACGTTAACGAATATTAATTTTTATTTCATTAATCAATATATTACGTTGGTGGGATTCGACTCTGTTTTATTTACTACGTTAAGACATAATCATTGATATACGAAATACATTAAGTCTACATAGAGGTTACTTCACAAACCAAAAACTGTATTCCATATATTGTCCCAAGGATTTACTGATTTGGCATTCTTAGATATACCGAGCAAAAAGTTTAACTCAACCATAATATCTCGTTTATTTTAAAATATTCCGAAATCATTGAACCACTAAAAACTAGTTTTCCAAAGAGCTGTGGGTTTGGTATGCATTATTTTTTAATCATTACTTATTTTCGTTGTTGAGAGAAAATCGCTACGTCTCGAGGTAAAGCACCCTATGAAGATGATTTTTGTTACGTTCTTCGTTTGAAATGGCAACCGCAAGGGATTTAAGTTAAAAAAAAACATTTGTCTTTCGGAAATGCATAATGATAACTTGCGGTTTCGAATCAAACATAGAATAGTATATTCTTCAACGAGTGTAGAATGACAGCTATTATTCACGAGGATGCAAATTCTGTCACGAGCCGACGGCGAGTGACAGAATCATCCGAGTGAATAATAGCTATTCTACACGAGTAGGAGACTATACTTTCTCTACGACTATTTCATAGGAAGTTACAATTTTTGGTCTGAATCAGGATTATAAAAATTTTGCTTTAGATGGACGTATATCGGTTCACTAGCCACAACGATTTTATGCCGTGTGTACTGTTTCTGCGATTTCCTCGACAGTAAATTACACGTCGTTTTTGCGGTTTCCGATATTTCTGGTGGCAAACACATTTCGCTGTCTGAATTATTCATACCTAGTTCTTACTGTTTTTACGAATACGAAAATTTAAAACTGTTTTTGACAGTTACTTCAAAAACAAGTGAGAGATCCCAAGCGCTAACAGGCCACCCCCCATTGGATTCCGATACAGAATCCCACGACCCACAGACAGAATCCAACGGCAATGGAGAATATCTTTCATTCTATCATTCTTCACTAAAAATGTATATGTAACGAATACATTATATTATAGTCGTAGAGAAAGAAATAACTATTAATTTAGTTATAACATAGAAATATGAAAAATGTAGTATTTTATTTTGTTCAAGTCTTAGTTGCTTTGTTTATTGCCATTTCAAATGTAGCGTAATTATTGTAAAGAACTGTTTTTCTGCGATTCTTATGTTAAAATGATTTTTGTGTTTTTACGTTAATAGAGATATATATATTTTTTAACAAATTTGGCTAACCCTGAAAGGAAAACAAGCTTGGGTGGTCTCATTGTTGTCCGGAAATGTTTGGCGAAATCTACAGCGACTCTACATGATTTGTTCTGGATACCGACAAGAAGATTTTTTATATTATTATTTCAATATGTACTATAAAAAAAATAGAAAAATGACTTACATTTGAAGTTATTCGCCATACTGACAGTTTCTTAAAAAAATTAGCTGTAATAAACATTCATAAACAGATGGGGTTTTGAAGATATTTTTGTGCAATATTAAGAAAACTAAATTATAAACACGAAGGTCTACGTACATAGGTAAGTTTATTTTTAAATAATTCTTTTTTTTTAATTATTACTATTTTTTTAATTATATACTTGTAACCGGCTCAACAGATTAATGTTATCCACAGTTGAGTTGAAGATGATAATTTTGCACTTGTAATAACTTTAAGAGGGCAGCTACTACTAGCTCCTCACGCAGTACACATTTTTAATCCGATGCACTATTATCGCTGCCAGTTGAGTTGATGAGATGTTGTGGAAGAAGTCGCTTTAGTCTCGCATGCAGGTTCTTCTCGCCAACGGAGTAGTGGACTGCACCTGGGCAAGATGGTATATTTTTGAAAAGTTTTTTGTTACATTTCTGAATGAATTGTTTGACGGTTGGCACACCTAGTTCATCATGTAGATGTTTATTTCTAATATACCACGGGGCATTTGTAGATATTCTCAGGATCTTGTTTTGCAACACTTGGATTTTGTTGATGTGCGTTTTTGAGGCTGCTCCCCAAACTGAGCATCCATACGTGATTACAGGTCGTAATAAAGCTTTATACATAAGAAGTTGTGACGCTCTTTACTTTTACTCGGCTTAACGGGGTCAATTGCACGTCTGCTTATTACGTGCAATTGCGGAGATTGCCTCGGGCGCCAGATTTGTTAAGAAGTTTACTCTTCCGGAACAGCTTCGTAATCCTGGGATGGATAACGAAGACCTGGGTAACTGCAGTTGAAGACGTCGGTGTCCAGGGGTCTGTTTTATTTACCTGCACTCTCGAGAAACGGTCTTAAGGACCTAAGTCTGCTCGGTTGGTAAATGATCAAAACAGGAAGGTTTAATACATATATTTGGCAGTTAGGCATACATTCACAACAACAATAACAAACAAATGGTATCAGATACAGTAGCAATTCGGTAGCAAACGGTAGCAAAAATACGGTAGCAAATACGGTAGCAATACAGTAGCAAATATGGTAGCAATACAGTAGCAAAAATACGGTAGCAATACGGTAGCAAAATATGGTAGCAATACGGTAGCAAAATATGGTAGCAATACGGTAGCAAAATATGGTAGCAATACGGTAGCAAAATACGGTAGCTACTATGACAACAGTACGGAAGTTGCACAGTAGCTGCCAGGCGAGGACGCTGCTATGTGAGATAGGAGCTCGTATATTTCGGCAACTGGTGGTTCAAACCCCCGGTATGAACGGACTACAAACGGTTCTCTCTCTTTAACAAGATGAGAAAATAAGGTGGAATACACCGCCTCAGGACAGACGCAGCGACGGTGCACTCCGGAAGGAACCTTACGTCAGGGCAAACGCAGCCGTAAGGGGGAGAGAAAGAAACGGGATCGGAGAAACACCACCTCAGGACAGACGCAGCGATGGTGAACTCCGTAAGGCAAACTTACGTCAGGTCAAGCGCAGCCGTAAGGGGAGAGAGAGAAACGGGATCGGAGAAACACCACCTCAGGACAGTCGCAGCGGTGGTGAACTCCGTAAGGAGGGAAAGGTGCGGGGTCGGTTGGTGGAAAAAGAGAGAGTGCGAGAGGGAGAGAGAGAGAGAGAACGGTATACAAAATGATTGAAATCAAAAAAAAATGCCGAAATAATACAAGTCCTTACCCAAACGGTGCCTCGGGGTTGGATTGTACCTTGATTCCTTCTCTGGTCGGCTGGTCTTCTAGAAGAGCTGGGTCGAGTGTAAGAACTGAGCGTTTAATGCACGAAGGGCTGTATTTATACCCGCCGGCTAACGGTATTTACTAAATTCGGTTCAATTCACGCATTTTAGCCAAGAGTGAGATACAACTCGGTGCCCCACTGCCTTTACGCCGAAGAAGCGATTATCAGATTTTCGAGCGTAAATGCAAGTCAAATAAACCAAATTATGGGTTTCGGACGTGATTAGTACAGTCAAATAATCATATAAAAAATGCTACCGGTAATCAAACATAACTCTAATAATCGGTACAAAATAAAACGGAAGCTATTCCTGCTAACAAACCAAAATATAAATTTATAAAATTGCCAAACGGCGTACAATAAATAAATTACCTTATTCGGTTCTAAATATAAATCTAACGGCACATAAATGCATTTATATAAATCGGTAACACTCACAAAATTAAAGCAAATAAAAATAAACGGTATTTGAAATCATTTCCCATAATGATATCTAACTAAAACAGACTGATAATGACAACAATAATGCAACATGCGGTGATACGGCACATAATAAACAAATTACTTTAAGCGGCTATGAAATGTAAATTAAATCAACGGTTAGCAATTACATTTACATGTTTCGGTGAATATGCAAATAATACGGGGTGCATTCGGAAAATCATCGGTCGGTACACAATAATACTAATAAAATCAATCTAATGAATTTCTAAACGGTAAATGGCATGTAAACAAATTAAACGGAGTTCTAAATTACAAAATAAACATAAGAAATAGTAACGCTTCGTTACAAAGTGCACATTCGGTTTTTAGCGAGGATTTACGGTTGATGATAGGATATAGCTGTGCTAGTCTCGCATGACATTAATTTAATTTTTTGTTTATGTGTATTCCCCATGTAAGCTTCCTATCAAGATGTACACCTAGGTATTTAACAGCTCTGTCATGAGGATTCCAGTCTATTTCAGTATTATTGATTTTGATTTTTGGTGGGTTATTAGGGCGACGCAGTGTGAAGATCTTGGTCTCGCATTTTTGGGGATTTGATTGTAGATACCATTTATTGCACCAGTCTGTAATATGGTTGACGGCATGGTTCAGTTGTGTAGCTCCTTCCACCATGTCACTGTGTTGGGCAATTACTGCCGTGTCGTCAGCATACATTGCCAGTTGGTTATCTGGTGATTCAGTGATGTCACTCACATAGATGTTGAATAGGATGGGGCCTAAAATGGATCCCTGAGGCACCCCTGCATTAATTTCTTTATTATCCGAGAGTTCCCCATTCGTTTTCGCTGCAAAAGTTCTGTTTGTCAAAAACGAAGCAATTATTCTGAATAAGTAGGCTGGTATTTGTAGATGGAGAAGCTTATATATTAGTCCTTTGATCCAGACCTTGTCGAAGGCTTGCGAAAAGTCCAAGAAAGAGACTAACGTGTGCTTTTTGCTTTCAAAACCCCTTTCTATAATTTCAGTGAGCCTTGTAAGTTGATGAGAGGTCGAGTGCTTAGCTCTAAAATCGAACTGGAACTTGGGAACGCTATTATTGTTGGTTAAGATACAGTTTAATCGTTTACATATGATCTTCTCGAATATTTTTGAAATAGTGCACAATAAGCTAATTGGTCTATAGCTGGAGGGTTCGTGTGGGTTTTTCCCAGGTTTATTAAACAATAATGTGTGAGCAACTTTCCAAGTTACCGGAAAATATCCTAATCTGAGGCACGCATTCAAGGTAGTCGCTAGGAAGGCAAGTGCTTTTGGTGTTGGGTGTTTTAGAACAGTATTTGGAATGGAGTCATGTCCCGGTGATTTTCTTATGGGCAATCGCATTATTAATTTTTTAATTCCACGAGGTGACGTAGGTTTAATTAGTTCAGACTCTGCTGGAAAATGACTTTCTACATAATTCTCCACTTCCTTGGTGTGTGGACTGGTTTGTCTATATCTGTTGTGAAGACCTGAGAAAGATGTTGTGCGAAGATGTTGCATTTATCCTTATCATTGGAATAGTAGTCGTCATTTACTTTAAGCGATGAAATTGTTGGTGGCTGCTTTAGTATCCTTTTAGTTGCCCGCCACATTGTTGGGTCTTTCGGTTCTAAGTTTTCAATGTATTTTCTATATGATTTGATTAAATAGTTATCAAGCTCGTTTCTCACCTCTCACCTGATGTATGATTCTGTTTAATTGTTGTCTATGTAATGGTAAGCGAGTCCTCTGCCATAGTCGTCGCATCCTGTGCTTTTCTTTTATATGATTTAATATGTACATTGGGGGTTCGGAGTAATTGTTATGGCGTCTGGAATACTTTTAAATGATAGCTGTTTGTATGGAGACTACGAGCGCTTGATTTAATTTATTAATTTCAGCGTCAACTTCTTCTTTCCTATTAATTGCTGTAGGGCATACTAACTTAACATCAAGTTTATTTTGAAATGTGTCCCAGTCGACTATTCCGTTTATTAGTCTCTGTTGTTATGTTTTTATCGTGGGGGTATAGTATATGTGAATGATAAAATTACCGGGAGGTGATCTGAATCTAGCTCTGGTAGCACTTGTTGGTTTATGGGGCCTGTGAAATTTTTGTGAAGCACGATGTCCAAAATATCTGGTTGATAGTCTTGTCTGTAAGGAACATACGTATTTTCTGGAGGCGATGAGAGTTGTATTGCTTGCACTGAGGTAATTTTATGGAGCTTTATTCCGTTTGGGTTGTTGGTGCGACATCCCCAGATTGTGTTCTTACAGTTTTAAATAATTCTAGCTACTATAACTATCTACAAAAATGTATAAAAAAGGCATCGTAATACTACCAATGCATGCAATATACGGAATAGAGTATTCATCCCTTTAATTCGTTTACAACGTTGTATTCAGTTATGTCGCACAAAAAGAGAGTGTCACACTGTGTACTAAATTTGCATAAGTGCGTCTCTTTTTGAACTTATTGTGCCCTGTCGCCTCACAGTAACGTTATTTCCTTAAATACACTTACACAAATCCCTTGGATAACATTATGAAATCTATGAGTATCTGAATCCACCAGGGCAGTAAGAGTCTACTTCTGAACTTTCAATAATTGTTCAAATAGACTAACTTGCAGCAATTATCTTAAACATCCATTTCAGTATACCAATTTGCTATTTTCTTAAGTTTGAAGTTAGAAGTTCTACTTCTGTTTGCAATATAAATACTGGTAGTTGATACTTGTTACTTAATTTCCAAGGGATAGTCACTTTGCAGCGTCTGTAGAGATAGAATTGTTAGGCAATGGCTTTCGGTTGACAGGTGAAATTTTCGGCAAAGTTCCTTATATAGCGATATAAATTAATTCAATTAGCAAATTAATTTGATCGTGTTCATCCGTACTGGTCTTGGAATTTGATTATTGTTTTTGTTGTCTTGAATTGTAGAATAAAATAAATTGTAAAAATATTATTGCTGTTCATCTAGTATGCCGTAAGTTTACTCACACCCCGCAGAACGCTATTAAGTATAATTTTACGTTAGGATTTTAAATTACATGTTTAAGTGAATTCTGACCAACACTTACGGCTTCGAAGTTAATATTCTAGACATGATTTGCTGCAACCAAGGTCTGCTTCGCGAGAGGAAACTTCAGAGAAGGCAGTCAGTTCTAATGAAGCAATCAAAGTTAGGGAAGGATAAACAGCCTAGTTCCTCCTTTATGATATAGTTTTCCTCAGCTCTTCTTATCTATAAAATACTGTATGTATCATATACTGCATGGCATTGAAAATGTGTAAATATGGGTACGTATACATCATTATATGATTAAAATTTCACGATGATTGGAAAAGTCTATAGCCTACAAATTCTCTTCGTTAATGCACTCCCCTACTCTGGGAGGTACGTTTCGAATGAGGTGATCAATATCGCTGTACATCCATAAGCGGAACAGGTAATTGACCCAATTTTTAATATCCTATAATATCCCATACATATTCGATAGGCGAAAGATCAAGTGACCTCGTTGGCCACGGAAGAACGAGATTCATGAAGGAACCTTATAGTGACAGCTGCAGTATGGGGTCCGCCATTATCATGTTTACAGCATGATAAGGGCGTACCCAGGGATTTCCAGTTCCTGGAGTTAAGGAAATGTAACAGGTTCCAAGACATAACGAATGTATCCCTGGGAATTCACGTTTCCTTCCGGGAGTACTAGAGGGGCCCTTCTTCCATATGCTATGGCACCCCAAATCGTAAGTCCTCGGGTAAGTGCTGCACTGAACATTCCGGCTTTATCCACGTTTTCGGCGGACCCTTCTACGTCCACCGTGGGCCCACAAACAAGATCGTAATTCGTCACTAAACACAACTCGATTCCATTCCTGATTCCATTGGACACGTTTCTGGTACCACTGTAGTATTACTTCTTTATGCCTTTGGGCCAATGGCTAGATATGACGCGGTCGGTGAGATTGAAGACCAAAAGATCTTATTTTGCGGTAAGTTGACCTAACAGAGAGTTGTTGTCCTGTAGTAGCCATCTATTCATTGGCAATTTGTTACGGGCCAAACGAGCTTTTCCGTCGACCCGCAACCGGATAGGTGGAAAAAGGTCTACAGCTTAGCTCAGAGGAGTAGGGGGAGTTCGCAAAAATCGCTTACGGGAGGAATCTTTCTAGTTGTGTACAGGGTACGTCGAAATTAGTGGGCGCCACCTTCCAAATCCAGCTGATAGTAGGTCCTCGTGGAAAGCCGATAAGCCAACAGCTTACGGGAATGGAACTCACCTTTATTGTGCCTCCTCCTATATATGAAGCTTGCAAAATTCATGCACAAACAAATACAGAGTACACAATAATAAAATAGGCAATAACTTTTAAAACACATATAATGAAATTATTGAAATGGCGGTACAGGAAATGACTGTACAAAAAAAGGACAATCAATTGTGTTTTTATAGTTTTACAAAAGATATTCGAACGTTCAGAAAACGAAGCTCGCCGCCTTTGGGCGCACGATATTTATCTTGTTCAAATAGTTGCGTGGCCAAAGGCGTCGGGGTTACAGGCTTCATACAATACAAACGAAATTACTTCTTACAATTATTGGTGCAAACAAAAATAATTGGCGACTGAAGGTCGTTTTTTGTTTAAACAAAAAAAAAGGTTTAATTAGGTAAAATTTTGGAAGTAGCGCGCAAGTTACTTTTCACAACACACAAAAGAACTAGTTTGTTTTTACCTTAACTTCCGATTAATGGATTAGAGCAAGGTAGGCACAATGTAAGGGCGATTTCCAGATGCAGGAAAAAAGAAGGAAGACAACGTTCTTCGGGGCAGCGTTGGAACGAGATGCTGCTGTTACGGCTCTGGGGGAATACGTTGATTTCAACAGGCTGTTAGCGTTGAACGAAAGACAGGACTCTTCGGACGATGGTAGCAGCAGAGGGACAGGAACTGGACTCGAAAATTAATCCGCCTAAGGCGATCGGCTAATTCACACAGAATTGCCTTTACCGGGATTGAATCCAATGTGTTTTCTTTAAATTCGACAGTAGTCGATGGTCTGTTTGTACCCCTTGGTAAAACAGCCAGATGAAATTCAGACAAACGGACACCCCTCAAAAAAACCCAAAAGCCGCTCCTGCATAGCTTAACTTAATTACGGCTCCCCGATTCATGGAGTTTTCGGAGACCCGGAGCCATCAGAGATCGAAAATTGACTCTTGTAACGGCCCCCGTGCGGGCGACCGGAGCCATTATAGGTGGAAGGCTGACTGCCTGAAAACGCAACACGATCCTTCAATCCCCAAAAGATTGCACCATATTACGAAATTTCATGAAATGGTATTGAATGATTCGGCACGTTGATTCTCAGAAGCGTCTAAGGTCAAGCGCGATAAAAAACAATACTCGGCAATTTCGACACAAAAGGAACTGTCAACATAACTCAATTTTAGAAAACAGCAAAATAGCGAAACGGTAGACTGCAATTAAAATAGCGTTTTTGATTCCTATAGAGCGGCAATCAAATTAAGAAATTAATTCATATAGAGCGGCAAATTTTAAAAGAACATAACAAATTGACCTGGTGGCGTTCTTCGCGGTCATTAATTCTGCGATCAGCTCCGGCACCTCTACGACGTTATTATCTGTCATTCCGTACGGGTTTTTCAATATCGAATTACGTTGAACGCGTTTCTGCCAACCCTAATAGCAATTTCCAGCTTCTTGCATTTCAATTATCCGTCCCCATTCAAAAGCACTTAGTTGACGAAAATTATCGCAGTCTGCGTATACGAGGTACCACAAAATAATGTGCTAAATGCAATAACAGAAATAAAACGGATACTATATTTTATTTAAAAACAAACGCAATAACAAAATGTGACTCTTATTTACATACTAGATTCCTTTTCCAATCATTATGTCATTTTAAACATGTACTACGCTATGTGTACCTTATTTATTACATAAAAATAATTACAATATATTGGCTTTTACTGGGTGTTGTATTATAATGTCATGCAGTATACATGTTGGGTTACATCTTTTCATCGTGTCGGATTATGTTATTTATAATACCCGACCCGTATAGCGCTGATTTACACAGCACTCTATCTATTAGGAACAAATCTTTAGCGTAAAGCGGGTTTTGAGTATATTTATAGAAACATAACTGTCCTTTCGGACTTTGGGTTGAAATAACCTATGTAGTATCTAATTTTATTCTAATTTGTGATTTTTCTGAAAAATAAAGTTTTTTTGCCGACACAATTAGATGTATGTATGTACTACCGAAATTTAAGTATTTCATATTCTAAAGAAATCGATTTATATAAATAAAATTAAATATGCTATATTTAAAGACCACAAATCGTAGACAACAGAAATAGCTCAATACAGACAAGCACACACACATGCAACCTTATAAAACTGTTAAAGAAAATTTACAAAAATATTAACAGAGCAACAGAAAAGTAAAAGCACATGAACTTTAGAAATTGTTAAAGGAACGAGAACATATATTAATCGCCAAAGCTAGAAGGAAGAGCCAGAAAGAAATTTCCAAAAACAAAACAAATATAAAAAATGTATGGTATGCATGATAAAAAACGATAACATAACTAAAGAACGAAACCTATACATTTCTAAAGAAAATGAAAAACATGCCTCGGAAAAGAAAAAATTACTTGACAATGTAAAAAAGACACTTAAGATAATAAAAAGGAGAGAAAATTAAAAGCAGCATAATAAGAGCAACAGATTATATAGGCAACAATTTGTAATCAAGAGATTAAAAATAAAATTTTTCATACTGAGGGATCGTTTTGTCTTAATTAGTTTTGTGTATACTAAACGAAGAAATTCCTGAATGAATAGCAAGCTACTATTCAAATGTCAATAAACAAAATAGGTTTCCTTATAATAGATATTTTGAAGTTAAGAGCAAAACTGAACATACTCTGGGGGATACATTTTAATTCTGATTAAGATCAATATTTCACTTCATAATCACGTGATACATTGTCACTACTACCACCTAACGAAACCATATTTTTTTAGATAATTTCAATCAGACACATTGAAAATCGTGATAATGATAAGGCCTAAGCTTCATAAAATAAATTGTTGGTAGGGAGATGCAGCGCCTTTAGAAACATCCAAGGCATAAGTTCTAGTTGTTATTCGCTCTTTTTCTGCTAACGTTTAATGTAATTTATGTAATGGATATATTCACTAAATTTGTGCTGCTAACGCTATCAGGCCTAGCTGTGTTCATTGGTATAAAAATAAACTCTATGCTAGAAGTTCCACCGCTTCCAAACCTGGAGGACACCTGGTGGGGTCCTGGAAAACCATCGAAAGAAGACACTTCTGTTAAACCATTCAAAATTAATGTACCCGAAGAGGTAATTATCTCGTAGTCGTAGATATAATTAAGTTCAATTAAGCTTTTACGTAGTAGCACCGCTAACACGAAACCTCCAATACTTTCAAGGTTGGATCGTGATAAACATGTTATGTTATCTTTATTTAACTAATGTGATATCGGTCGAATTATACCAGTGCACGGAATGAGTTGCAAGTCTGATTATTTTTGCGTGTCACGTTCTAATAGTTAGTAATAGTAATGAACAAATCCATATTTATATAATTTATTAAAAATTTAATAATCTAATTTTAACTGGTTTTGGTACCCTAGGTAGTATGTAGAACTGCATCATCTCCTCTAATCCATATCAATGATTCCAGATCATCAAAGATCTGAAAAGACGTCTAGAACAAGCTCGTCCGTTTACGCCCCCGCTCGAAGGGATTCAGCAGCAATATGGAATGAACACAAACCTCTTAAAGGAAATTATTGAATTTTGGAAGACAAAATACAATTGGCGTGAACGAGAACAATATTTAAATAAATATTCACAATTCACAACAAGTATCCAGGGTTTACAAATTCATTTCCTACATGTCAAGCCTTTCAAAGCTTCTGGTCTAAAGGTACTTCCCCTACTGCTATTACACGGATGGCCTGGTTCAGTTCGAGAATTTTACGAATTGATTCCACTTCTGACCACTCCTCAAAAAGGCCGAGATTTTGTATTTGAAGTTATCGTCCCATCCTTACCTGGATATGGATTTTCTAAAGGTGCAGCTAAACCAGGGCTTGGTGTAGCACAAATAGCCGTGGTATTCAAGAATTTGATGAAGCGTTTAGGATTTGAAAAGTATTATATCCAGGGAGGCGATTGGGGTGCTTTCATTGTATCCAATATGGCCACCTTATATCCCGAACATGTGTTAGGGGTACATTCAAACGCGTGCAATGTTAACTCTCCTTTATCCACCTTGAAGCAACTTTTCGGAAGTATATATCCTGGTTTCGTGGTTGAAAAGGATTATGAGCACCGGATGTATCCCCTCTCAGAAATATTTTCCAATATGTTATTAGAAACGGGTTTCGCACATATACAAGCAACGAAACCAGATACTATCGGTAAGTAATGCAAATACGTGTATTTGTAATAGTAGAAATGGATAAAAAGATTAAAGTATGTAATGAGCCCATAAGTATAACATAATTAATTAGATTTCGTTCAGGATTCAGAGAGGGGCAGGTACATTCCCATATATCATTATAATAGAAATACACAAAACGGAACGAATTATTATATATATTGTGCCGTTCGGTCGCTTTTATTGAATGCACCCCGTAATTTAGATTTTTGCAAACGGAGTATTAATCGGGGCGCACTTTTAAATGCGGGGAAAAAGACGCAAGTCAGCCTCCAGCTTTCGACCTGAGTGTTACGCGGATTAAAAATTACCCTTGGGCGTTCTAATCAGTGTAACTTACCAATAGGTAATTACTTTCGCGTTGTGCGGTACCATTTACGGTACGTCCGAAAAAGCAGAATATTCGGTTTCCCAAAAATTCCGAAAAATATAGTTTAAAGTATCGATTTGGAAAATTTCGTCGTATGACGCAATATTGAACAATCTGCCAAAAACAAGTGGTTTCGAGAGAAGCGACTGTAAAAACTCCAACACTACAATTAGGGACTGACTCAAGCTTTACACCCCCTGAAGGGCCAATTTGTCATCGCAAATGGTAACTTTTTAAAAGTTTTGTTAGCTACGCTTCAGCTGTCCCATTTAGTTTATTGAGGGGGAGGCCTCCTGAGACAACGCCGTTCATTGTGTAATCCTGTGAAATTAGTTTATGTTTCATATGTTTTATTCGAAGATTTTTGCGATATAAGAAAATATTGTGTGTACAGGGCCTTTTTGCAGTATCTTTTTTTTTAGGTATTAGCTTAGATTTAATTGGTTTGGGTTCACCTGTATGTGACCTTTTGACCCTTGTATTTTACAAAATGAACGCCCCCTTCCTCCTCTGAGCTACGCTAGGGCATGCCGTCGTTTATGTGTCACAATTCCGTGTAGGCCCGTGGCTTATAATGTTTATTATATCGGTAAAGTTCTTCGTATAAATCATATGAAACAAACTAATTTCACCGGATTACACAATGAACTTGATTCAATCTCTGATTGTAGTGTTGGAGTTTTTACAGTTGCTCCTCTCGAAACCACTTGGTTTTGGCAGATTTTTCAATATTGCGTCATTCGACGAAATTTCCCAAATCGGTACTTTAAACGGTATTTTCGAAATTTTTGGTAAACAGAATATTCCCCTTTTTTGGACGTACCGTCAATGGTACCGCATAAAGCGAAAGTAATTACATATTGGTAAGTTACGCTGAATTTTAAATCTGCGTAACAGTTAGGTCGAGAGCTGGAGGCTGACTTGCGTCTTTTCCCCCGCACTTAACAGTGCGCTCCGGTTAATGCTGCGTTTGCAAAATCTAAATCGTGTCGCATACAGGGTGCGTTCAATAGAAGCGGCCGTTTCGTATACCTTTAATTCTTCCCAGTGTATATCTCTGTTTGCATAAGTATCCCACATGCATTAGTAACTAATCTGTACCAATAAATCTGCCTGTATATCATTTCCACGCACTTGCTTTTATACCTAAACCTAAAGTATATCTCTTTGATACTAGTCGTACCGCACCTGTACAAGTACCTTCATGTATATCTCTCCCTGCAATAGTAATGTATCTGCACTTATGCCCATTAATCTACATTATACTTACCTGCATCTACACTTGCTTAATTGGTATCTCTACTCTACTTGCATCTTAATAGTATTTGTAATTGTTATTCAACCTATAGGTATATACATATAAGTTGTACCCGTATTTGTAGCTACATTTAACTTTTTCTTTTACGTACATATTTAGCGTACCTGTACGTGTACATACCATAGATCTTGATCTACAGCTAATCTATAAATTTATCTGTATCTTTACTTATGGCAGTACCCTACCTGAGCCTCTAACTGCACCTGTAGCAATAAATGATTCGGTACCTGTACATCTAATCTGCTTTCAAACTGTGACTGTAATGTATTCATACTTGTAGTTATACGCATAATGAACCTGTTCATGTAATTGTACCCTGTTGTGATATTCAGCCGGTACGGCCGTACTGGTTGTTTAAACTTCAAAGATTTCCATACCGGCTGTCAATGGCGTTATTTAATTCAATCATAATTTAATCAGTTAAAAACAATTAATAAGAAAACGTTTAACATGCTAGAAACGGACTTCTCAATCGGGCGTTGTCGGCCGCCATCCGATGTTTTACGTGGCACATTTAAAACCTATAAAATACAAAAATCTGTTCTTCACTGACTATATCTTGCCTGCGCCTCCATGTCCATTTGGCTTTTATAGTTGAACAACATTTAACTGACGATGAACAGACAGCGTTATTTGGAAGACTTGTTTTACAAAGTCGAAAAAATATCGAATGCTGATGTTGGATGGAAATTGTTAGAGTAGATTGTTAATCAGGTACAGCTTGACCAATATAGCTGAAACTCGCGATTTGCATATAAGCAAGGTAGCTTAAATGGGGACGGAGCACATTCAACTGCGCGCTGCGCGCAGGCTAGATATGAGAGTGGGTTTACAGCTACATGCATATCTTACCTGTACAGGCACCCGTCGCTAGACCTTTACCTAAAAGTTTACCGTACTCTCTCTCTCTCTCCTTCAGCGTGTGTCTGTCCAGTGTTAGACATACGATTTCCCTATCTCTCTCCACTTTCCTCTATCTACTGCTTCTCTTTGCCATAGCTTTCCAGAGGATTTTCTAAGGTCATCTTCCCATCTCATCCTAGGTCTTTCAGTACTTTTCTTGCCTGTCCATGGTCGCCACACTGTTATTCGTTTTGTCCATCGACGTCGTCTGAACGAATAATATGACAGCCCATTGCCACTCTGTCAACTACAGCTTCCACTTCTGTCTTTACTCCTCACCCAATCATTTGTCATGTGGTCTCTCAGACTAACGCCTAACATGGCTCGTTCCATTGCTCGCTGTGCTGTTTGTAATAAGTGGATGGAATGTTTTGTTAGTGACCAAGTTTCCGATCCGTAAGTTGTATTTGGGAGAATACATTAGTTGTGTACTATTGTTTTTAGATGCTGAGCCAGTTCAGCTGTAAATATATATCTTAGCTTACCGAAGGCAGCCCAGCCAAGTCGAATTCTGCGTTTTTATTTCATTCTCTTGACTGTTTATTTCGAATCCTATATTCTGTCCCAATTATACGTATTCACTAACCATTTCTTGTTTTCCACATTTAATTTGCAGATCAATTGCGTGATAATTTACCATGCCTTTTGTTTTTGATTAATTTATGTTAAGATTTATTTTACCGCTGACTTCCAGTAGTTCCGTTACCATTTCGTGTAATTTAATTTCACTCTCCGCTACGAGTACCACATCATCTGCAAATCGTTGTATAACTTTTGTCCATTGGTATTAGTGCCTTTTTCTGACCAATACAGCATCGTAAATGTATCTTCTAAGACGTTTGTAAATAGTTTTGGGAATATTGTATCCCCTTGTCGTATTCCTCTTTGTAATTTCACTGGTTCGGTGTTATCGAAAGTTTTAATAGAAGCTATAGGTCCTCTATGCCAATGGCACTTTAAACACGCAGGCATAGGAGAGAAGGTGGCGACGTCTCGTAAGAGATAAAGCACTCGAAGAAGAAGAACAAATTGAAAAAAAATATTTTAAAGGTAACGCTAATTTTCCCCATTTTGAATTATTTAAAATATTCACAGCACTTTGATTTATACCCAAGGGTATACAACCGATTTTTAGTAAAATTTACTCGTTTAAAAGTTGAGAGTACACAAGGAAGGTAATGAACATGTGTTTTTAATATCCGTGAGTCACGTCTTCTGGACTACAACTAGAAGATAATTCCTTAGAGACTATTTTACTTGCTATTACTACCTACTATATTGTAGGAGCGGTCCTTAACGATTCACCTGTTGGTCTTGCTGCTTACATACTCGAAAAATTCACAACTTGGACAAACTCTGAATGGAAAACCAAACCAGATGGGGGTCTCAAAATTAAATACGGTTACACCAACCTCTTAGATAACGTTATGATTTACTGGGTTACTGGATCTATAACAACTTCAGGCAGATTGTACTCTGAAACTATGAACCCAGCTCAAATATCGCTTGGATTGGACAGGTAAAGTTCAGTTGAATGTTTCCTAATCGATAATTAATTCAAATCAATATTTCAGTATTCCAATCGAAGTTCCAAGTGCATGTGCAAAATATGCTCACGAATTAACTTACCAATCTGATTTCATATTGCGAGATAAATATAAGCAGTTGGTTCAGTGTGAGAAAGTTGATGGGGTTGTTTGAAGCCTTCCTTTAGGCAATTTCTCTTAATAATTTTTACCAAATTTGTATCAAATCAAAGAAATTTAATAAATAGTTATCGTTCATCATAGCGGAATAAATATAATTAATTTTTGGGTCCATTAGGATCAATGTGACACCAGTCTGTATTTGTTGGATAACATTTTTTGCTATAATGTAA
>JABXWE010017022.1:0-15408 GCA_014611495.1 Limonius californicus | reverse complement strand
TTCTATGCATTGTTGTTGAGTTAGGCCTTTACTAAAATCGTAAAATATCATCCAACGAAAATCTTCACATGAAATATCCATTTTTTTACAAAATACCTTTTTTAAACGCTCACTGTAAACAAACTACTCGGTCAATTTGTAAGCAGTCACTGTTTTCACAATAACAAATGTCAAATTTTACAAAAACAGTAATGACACATCTCAATAGCGCCACCTAGTGGTCGTTTGTAAAAACTTAAAAAAACTGCCCTCGTATAATTTAATAAATTCTATGACATTATCGGTAATGCAGGTGCAAACTTTGTCAGAAATGTTGATGACTTGTTTCCGAGTTACAAATGGCGCCATTGGAATCTTCCTAAATAGTTGTCAAATGTTAAATTAACCGTATCTTTACAAATCTAAATGTAAAAGTAAACTATGATATAGCGCTAAAATTAAGAAACATCCTCAAATAAACTGCATATTTTCAGAACCTAGACGTTCCGTAGCAGTCAATAAGCCTACAGCGAGGATTCTTTCGCTTATTTGTTGTTATATATTTTCTAACAATTATTAAAATTACAGCAACAAGTGATTTCTTTTTCTAACTACATCTCTCACAACCTACTTAGACAACTACCAACGATCAATCAATTACAGTTCTCTGTGAAAAGAATACTAGTGACGCCGAATAAGTGAAAAAGCATTTCCAGTGGATTTATTCTGTGATACTAAACTAAAACAAAAGATGTTATAATATACATTTATTAACATGCATACTTATTAATTTATGACAGTAATACTTTTATATAAAACGTGGTGATAAAGTTCCGCAGGAAAATCATAATTTTGATATTTAATATTTTAGCGATCCGACACCCTAAGGGTATAAGGATTCTAGAAGTAGAAGAAGAAGAATATTTTAGGGAAAACCCTGCAACTCGTCAATTTTATTTTTAAAAAAGACACACCTAACGTTTTTTTTTTCTATCGGCTTTTGCTTCTGCGCACATGACATCGTCATTAATTTTTTTAAATTGCAAGTCCATATTTTTCTCCTGCATTTTGATAGATCTCCTCAACACATACATTTAGAATTTCAAATGAAAATAAGAAAATTATGAAACAAATTGCGTAATGGGAATGTTCAAATTGTCCACCATTAACCAGTTGGTATTGACCGGCACGTATATAAACACTTTGTATCACACGCTCAATAAAATAAAATAAAGAAATCCGACGCGTTAAATCGTCTAAATTATTTGACCTACTAATATAAACTGGCGATTTCACATCACCGCATAGAAAGAAATCCAGCGGCGTTAAGCCAGGTGATCGCGTAGGCCAATAGAAAGGTCCTCGCCGCGCTAGCCATCTATCAGGTAACAAATCGTCAAGAAACTGACTGACTTGTACACCAAACTGTGGCGGAGGGAAGAGTGACGTTATGCATTTGATAAGATATTAAAACAACAATTTAAATGCCAAATCGCCCTTAGGTCCATTCAAAATAATTGAGTTTTCCTTAAAAACTGCTGTAGACTAATTTAATCATAAATAAATTAAAAACAATTTGCTATTTTGGGACAATAATATTTTTTAGATAGTGTTAGTCACCTTCCGAGTAATTTGAACCAAGGCTCATCCTTCTGGATTATAAAAATTCTTCGGCATAACTTTTTTTACAAGGAATTGGCATTTGACGTCTGTATCGTATATATTTGGCCCTTAGAATCCAAATGTGTAATAATATATACGGTGCGCCATTGAAAAAATTCAACTTTTATGTCGTTTACAACGAAATCGGAAATCGATCATTTTAGATTTTGTATGTCACTTAATTCGAAATTACTTCTAGTATAACCACCCCAAATTTCAGAAACATCCGTTCATCGGTTCTGAAGATATTAACTTGGCCCTACCTGCTGGGCCACCCGGTATGTCAAAATCAGGAGAAAAAAATGGCGTATTCCAGGGTTTTCCCAAAAAACATTAAACTTTCAAAATCATGGATTTTGTGCGGAACTTTATCAACACGTTATCTAAGATATACATGTCGCAATTTTGATTTTCGCTTTGTGAAATCATTTAGCGAAATGTTACAAACAGAAATGTATAAACTGCAGTATTTTTTTTCCCTATATCATCCAACTGAGGTAAATTCGTACTTATAATAAAACACGCAAAACGAGCCAATGCTTCTGATAAGATTATAATACATTGTAAGTAATTTTTAATGATATAGTCTTTAGAAATTTCACATACCTATGGCCGCGATTTTCGTGTGATAAACTCGAGTTGCGAATTTGTTCTTATTAGTTAATACTCCCTTTAACGCTTCACCCTGTTTGTTGTTAATCATTTTGAATTCATTCAAGATTGAGTAACAAAAAAGCTCTAGCGATTTTCACATGTTCTTGATTTTCATACCATTGACAGAGCCTTTTTGTTCCACTGCTGGGCATCGGCCTCTTCTCTGCCACGTGTTTCTACCATTATCATAACAAAATCTCTTTTCCGCGAAAATTAGTTTTTTATGTTGTTTTGTGGGTATTTTCCCTGGGAATTTATTTATTCTTGCAACAAGCATATCATACTTCTAACAATGCCAATTCATATTTGCTAGCTTTTCCATAATTTTAAATTGCATTCACCACGCATCATAGTCAATCACTAGCAATAACACAGACGGGTCTGTAAATAAAATATATTTGTGATGTCTTGCCCTAATTTGAACCGAAGAGACCTTGTAACGTCTCGTTAACAAAACTGGGGTATTAACAAAGCGCTTGCTTGGTCACTATGGACATTTGCAGATCATCTCGTCACCTTTTAAATTAGGTCTTCTCAATAATAATAATCGCAACACAAAGCAAAAAGCTGGCGCAGGTGTTGAAAGTTCTTGTAGCTTGTTGGCTTTTGAAACTGGATATTCTGAATAAGTTTTGCAAGAATTTTTCGTGTGGATTAAATTTCGGATGATGCGAGATAGGTAACCCGTCATTATAACTAATCATGTGTTCAGCAAGTTATTAACACCTTCTTTCTTTGTAGGAACATCAAATTGAGTTTTCGATAACAATCTTTATTACGACATTTAATAATTATATGTAAGAGTGTATAAAAACTAATGGATCTTGCGGTAAGGAAAGATTTACTCAAGAATTTTTAGTACTTTAGTATAACTCAAAAATATCCACATTTTACGGTTCTAAATGATAATAAGTTACATAGGCACGCTACAAGAATAGAACACAGATAAAAATAGAGAAAATGTTTACTGAACAATCTGAACCAACGAACGGTTAAACATTGCTTAAGTTGTTTACGACCGCTGAGATTCATGTGCTGCTTGCTTATGTGCCCTAAAAATCTTAAGCCATTGTATTCTTTTATACGATAAATATTTTTAAGATACCATTAAATAAAGGAATACATCTTCATGCCCGTATAGTTTACAAACGCCCACCAACCCAGCGTGCTCAAGGGGGATTGCCGCTTATTAAAAAATTATGTTAAAATGTCACTTATTATTAAAATAGACTTTTTAATAATATTTCGGGTTTTTGAAACAAAGATTATAATAAGATAGAATAAGATATAATCTTACTGCTGGTATTATATTAACTTCAGAACAATTTGTGGATATAATTAAGTTATTTTTCATTAAAACAATTAAACCTTACTAAGAAACTGTCTAAAAAGTAATTAACTAAAGCAAGAGCTAAAGATTTAAAATATAATTACCTAAACCTGTTGCAGAAAAAGCAGATTAGATGGCTTGGATACGATGTCTAACTCATTTGAAATTTCATTTAATTTTATCAACTAGGGGGAAACTTCAGCAAACTTTGAATGTTTTGATTACACAAAACCAGTCGAAGTATGGAGAATAAAAAATTTCAAATAAGATTGTTGTAATTATAATCTACAAAATGACGTATCGACTTGTTGCATTAATTCTATTTACGGTATGATTTAACTAATTTTTTAAATACAAGAAGTAATTTCTAATCGATTTTATTATAGAGTATATTTTCTTTGTAATGTAGCAAAATATACATGAAGTGTATTGGATTATACAGGGTGTTAATGAATTGCAGGGACAAACTTCTAGGGCTTAAAGTATACATGTAAGCAAAATTTTTTTGGTAATAAATGTATGGGAAAAGTGTTTCCTTTCAGGGGTAGAGCTTCTCAAAGATTCTTTAAGAAGCACCTAAATGTAGGCAACTCAATTTACTACCTACTATTTGTTTCCATAACGATGGAATTTAATACAGGATAAATAAAGTCATCTTTCTCACTTTTCAAATTCAAATTCCGTCGTTATGGAAACAAATAGTAGGTAGTAAATCGAGTTGCCGACATTTGAGAAGCTCTATCCCTGAAAGGAAACACTTTTGACCATACATTTATTAACAAAAAATGTTTGTTTTCACGTACACTTTAAGCCATAGAAGTTTGTCCCTGCAATTCATTAACACCCTATATACAAATGTTTGTGATCATATTACTGATATTCTAATTCACCACGAACATTGTCAGTTTGTTGGATATCAACCAATCAAATCACTTTCGCAATGCAAGTTCGCTAACGGATACAGATTGTAATATACATTTGTTAAAGTATAATAGAAGGCAATTATATTATGTGTTATGAATCTGATTTCCACATTTATGAACGATCCTATCCTTATTTACAGGAAATGAAAATATAAGAATATTTTTCGGTTGCTTTTGTTGCTATAACTGCTTTCTAGTTTGATTAAGTATAATAACTTTATCCGATAAAATTAAAATCATAATTAATTGTGAGTGATTAATTCAACGCAATTCAAGAACGTGATTAGCTTATACGAAACTGGAATTGATAGTGATGTTGGTTCAGTTAAAATATTGTCTTGCCTAGTACTTATAAACAATCAATCGCACGTTTATGATAATTGAATCTGAATCACTTGTTATATTGCTGTTGAGAATATTGCGTTTAAAATTGTCGTAAAATGAATCAAGGCTACTATCAAACGACAGTAAACTGTTGCGAAGGTCAAATAACCAATTTCATATATTTCTTTTGTAATTTAACATTCCATGCTTAAACAATCAACAATTTGTCTCACCGATTACAATAGCTGTAAAGGGGCAAATTGCAAGTGTGAAGTAATTAAATATGAATTATTGCAGTCATTTCATAAGAAAATAAACATGTGTGAAATACATTAAAGTAGGTTATAAAATTAACGAAAAATAAATTAACCCAACCTATGTGCAAAAAACGATCAATTTAAAATTTAACCCACCAATTAGCTCAATTCAAACACAAGAAATTCCTATGCAACACATTACAAATTTTATATCACCCTAATAAAAGAAAAATTGAAAAGAATTACAGTTTTAAATTTAACAAACCTTGTATGATCACATAATTCAAAAACGAAACAAAATTTATTGTCAGTGTATTAATAAAATTACCTAAACAAAGTTTATTATACCAGTGGAAAATGCTCCGTATACGGTGCGTTGTAGGCCATTAGGTGAATTTGCACTGATTCTTATCTGGTTTGCCTAAATTACGACGTAAGCGTCGTATGTTAGCCAAACTTATGAACAATGGAGATGCGTATTTGATATACAGGGTGATTCTAAACGTGTACGAAAAACTTTAACCACCTATAACTGAGGTCATTTAAACCCTAAATCACTTAGTTTTTTGTTATTCGAGGCCGTTAGAGAGATATGGGATTCCACATTTTTTTACGTCAAATTGCTACTCTTTGAATAACTTTCTTGTTTCTTGTACAATTTTGATAAACTTCGTCGTTTTGAAAAGCTAACAGTCTAACGTAGAAGTAAAAATTTTATTTTAAACATTTGGAAATTAGCTTTATGTATTTAAATTGTTATGTATGTTCGAAATTTTAACCCTTTAAAATAAATTTTCAAACAAATTATCAAGACCTATATTTTGTAAAACGGAAAAAAGAATACTAGTTCATAAGCTGCAAAAGAAACTTAGGTTAACAATTTCGTCAAGATATACCCTAATTTACAAATTTTAACCACATTTTCACTTCTGGGTCAGATTTCATCCACTTTTCACAATCAGTTTTACATTATCTCGACCTCATCACAAAATTCGGCACAAACACGATATAACCACTGAATTATTCTTTATATTTTTTTAAACCATTATTGGGACCTAACTTGCCGACAGTATTGAAAGTGTTATATAGGGTGATTCTAAACATGTGCGAAAAGCTTTAACCATGTATAGCTGAGGTTATTTAACCCCTAAACAATCTGGTAATTTTTGTTCAAATTCAGCACCGTTACGGAGATAACTTTTCTGTTTCTTATCCACTTTGCTAAACTCCACAGTTTTGGAAAGCTAACAGTCTAAACTTAATTTTCAATCAAGAAAAATATACAACTGAGCGCGAAAAGTGGATGAAATCTCACCGACAAGTAAAAATTTTGGAAAAAATTGTTAAAACCTATCTTTTTGCAAAACACAATACTAGTTCAGAAGCTGCAAAAAAACTTGGTTAATGATCTCAATTTCGAGATATACCCTAATTTCGATCTAGGACATTGGGCGCGAATACACTAGGGCGCGGGCTGTTAGGGCGCAGAGACACTAGGGCGCGAGGACATTAAGGCGCGAGCCATTAGGGCGCGGGACACTAGGGCGCAAGACTCGCTTTTATAGCTTTGTTACTCACCTGTATTTATAATATTTATAATAACCATAACCATTTGATTTACGTGTTAATAAATTCTTTTAATTGCACTAATATACAATGTACAACCATACAGGACAATACCTGATAAAGTAATAATATTTTTATTTACATTTATGAAATATATTTAAAACAAATTACCATATCATATCAAAAATCCAAATTTTTATTTTTTACGAAACAAATTTTCTGATAGGGAACTACAATATTGTTTACATATGCTAAAATTGTTTTCAGACTCAACAACTCTGCAGGAGAAGAAAATTTTGATTATAAGTAACTTGAAATAGGTAATTATTAACAGTTATTACTTATTAAGAACTCATCAAAGCTAGTACATATGATTTTCTGCATTACTTATTACATAAAATCTGTAAATAGTAGGCAATGCAAGTGATAACCTAATAATAAAATTATTTTAAAAACAAGAAGTGCAGAAAAGAAGGGTTCCCCTTTTCTTATGATTTTACTAATGCTTCTATCCGCATTTTTTTAGTTATACAGTTTTGAAGACTGACTAATACCGTAGACTAAAAATTAGTCTACGCTAATAGGTATTTAGCTGTTTAATAATTATAATTAGGGGGTTAGTGATTATGACCATTACATTTGTTAAAACTGTTTTCAGATCGGATAGCACTGCGGGGGAAGATTTTTTAATAAATCTACAATATAAGGTTGAATACAAACATAATTTTCTGCACTGCATACAAATCTGTACGCAAATATTTCATTTTTAAAACTATAGGAAACCCAAATGATACCTATCAACAAAATTATTTTAAAAACAAGAAGGAAAGAATAGGAAGGTCAGTTCTTTTGGGCGATTTTACTAATCCTTCTATTTGAATTTTGTAACATCATACACTTTTGAAGATACTGGATGATGTATATTTAGTTGCATATTCAAAAAAATCCAAGGGTAGGTTGAGAAATTTTTCGTATTTCCTTACAAGCCTTAATGACTAACTTTCAGTCTAACACAGTTGTCGCGCCCTAGTGTCCCGCGCCCTACTTGTCCGCGCCCTAACGGTCCACGTCCTAATGTCCACGCGCCCGAACGGTCCGCGCCCTAATGTCCACGCGCCCTAACGGCAGCGCCCAAACAGCAGCGCCCTAACGGCCGCGCCTGAATGTCCGGCTTCGACCCCAATTTAAACAATTTTAAACCAACTTTTCACTTCTGAACCAGATTTCAACCGCTTTTCGTACTCTACTGTATATTAGAAATTAAGCTTGAACTATTAGCTGTCCAAAACAACGAAATTTATCACATTCGGATAAGAAACAGAAAAGTTATTTACATTTTAGTGAATTGAATTGAATAGTGAATTAAAAGCCCTTTGAAGTCGCACAACTTCGTAATGGCGCCGAATTTGAAAAAAATTTACTGATTTTTACCTCATTTACCTCAGCCAGTGTAGGGTATGCACTTTTAGTCGTACATTCTGCCTGTCTGCCTATATTCATCCAATGGTTTCTAGTAATGTATAACACCGAAATACTCGGAAGCAATCAAAAGCAATTGATAAACTCTACATAATACTTGACAATTTTTACAACAAAAGATTTTTTGCTCTCGTTAATAACGGAAAATAGTTGAAAAATTTGACAATTATCTATTAACTTGTTTTATAGTAAACAGTATATAAATTTAAAAACGTAGGAACTGTAAAAGAAATAAGAAATAACAATTTCAAAAGTAAATATCGTAAGTTGTTAACAGTTTATATTTTAATTGATTTATTTTTTTTTATAATAGCAATAACTATTAATAACGATTCCTTCCACTTATGTGCATGTACATAAACTTTGATATAATGATTCACGAACACAGGCTGCATCTCACAACAAATTTTAATTATTAATTGTTTCAACATAATTACAAAATGCGTCCTAAGTAATAGAGTAGCTTTGTATCTCATTATAAGTTGGGTGTTTTACACTTGTATTGATTATAAAATTACAATTAAATTTAATGAACATCATTCTGCATTAGCCTGTATAAATATAAATACTGCTTATGATAGTAGACATATATATCAAGATTTTTTAATGCTATTGTGGGACATCCAACGCATATTTTAGGAAGTTGTTCTACTGCAGCTTGACATACGTAGGTGATTAGATACAGATTGCATATTTTTAAATAATCTACCTTATAACCCATTCTTCATAAATTTCATATTGGTTACATTAACATTGCACATATCATCACTATTATTCGTATTTTTATGAATATGTTACTTTTTTATTTGGCCATTATACAAAAGACATGCTTAAATGACATTGCTTTAATAATTCACATCAAATCACCTACTGTTAAATGAAAACTCTCGTATTTAGTAGGAATACAAATTCATGATTTCTTGTTCACAGTGAATATCTATATCTATGGTATATCGAAAATTGGATGATAGGAAGGCTACGAATTCATGTGAAATACGTTATTAAGCCAATTCCAAGCCAAAAAAAGTGTAATTGTAAAACAGAATAGACATCTTATGTATTTAATTTTTGTATTTCGCAGTTACTATTCAGTAAGTTAATGTGTCAACAGTATGTCCTGAAAATAGAGAACATGGTGTGGTAGGTGCTTTGGGGTGATTTAGGGTACACAAAAAATACGGAATATAATATATTTTAAAAAATGAGCGTGTTAATAGAAACGTAAACTTTTAATTGCCATGCAACGGAATACATGCACGTGGATGGTTCATCAATTATTGTCCCTAACATACAAGCCATTCACTAACTATGGAATATTTTTCCTAGACACGTCAGTTATTGACATTAATATATGCAGGTGCCTATCTTCTTGTTTATAAAAGTTATACATTTAATATTACTCTGGTGCCTGGTGATTTTTAGGAAATGGAAAAAATTGACTCAAGGGCTGCGATAAAATACCTTCTCAAAAACGAGTCCGGACACTTAAACACGCGACACACAATCACAGGCCATTTAATCACCGACAGTTAAACACGCCGACACTTAATCACATGGGATTTAAACACATAGACATTTAAACACCGAGACACATAATCACCGAGACGTATAAACACATAGCGCCACTGTCCTATAAAAACATTGTGTTTCAATTCCTATATGACTGCAGTAAAACCAAAATAAAGAAAAATTAGGGCAAATTAGGGGAAATGGAATTTCGATCAACTAAAATCTGCCTCTAAGTTTTATGTCATATATAAGTAAGATAAGAATTCACTTCAAACACCATGTCACTATGTGTTTATATGTCCTTGTGATTATGGCCTCAGTGTTTAAATGACTATGTGTTTAAATGCCCCTGTGATTAAGTGTCGGCGTGTTTAACTGTCCGTGATTAAATGGGCTATAATTATGTGTCGCGTGTTTATGTTTCCTATAACCTCTCAAGAAAGGTTTATCACCGCAGGAAATTTATAATGACATGTCCCGAGTGTTTAGTAATTCTACACCGTCATACCAAGTAATTAAGAATTGGTGCCGGATTTTCAAATTAAAAGGGAAGTCATGACAACATGTACCAGATGCTGGTCCACCAAAAATGGTTATCACTCAGGAAAATATTGATTTGGTCCATGATATAATACTGAGTGATCGGATACTTGAGGTCAAATATATGCGACAGGTGGCGTTTCCGGTGGCAGCGTTGAGAAAATTATGAACTAGGAATTGAGTCTAAAAAGTCTGCACGCGATGAATTCCAAAAGTGTTGTCACTTGATCAAAAGCGGTCCAGGTTTTTCACTGCGGCGAGCAATTTGGGATTAATGGATATGGATTTGCACAGATTTTTGGAAAGATTTGTAACTGTAGATGAAACCTGGGTTCATCACCTTGATCCAGAGTAAAATCGGCACAGTACAGAATGACGGCATCGTGGTTACCCGCCCCCACGAAAGTTCTGTGTGACTTCATCGGCCGGAAATATAATGACAACAGTGTTTTGGGATTCTGATGGAGTTCTTCTTGTAGATTATTTACCAAGTGGTCACATAATAACGGGAGACTATTACGCAAAACTCATACCAAAAGTTCGTGAGGCTATAATGAAAAAAAGGCGTGGAAAATTGAAACGCGGCGTTCTGTTTCACCACAACAACTTTCCCGCTCACAAGAGCTGTGTGTCTATACAATGCACGATTTGAAATTTTAGAACAACCCCGATATTCACCAGATCTGGCCCCTAGTAACTTTCACCTGTTTCCTAAATTAAAAGAACATCTTCGGGCTGTGAATGAGTGGTTTACAGTACAGGACAAAAAGATTTGTTGTAAAGACATTCATGCTCTGCATCATCGGTATACTGCATGTGTTAACCTTTTAGGGATTATGAGAAATAAAGCTGTTTCAAATGTCTTAAGTCATTTGCTTCTACATCAGGAACAACAAATTATGAACCGCCCTCGGATTGTTGGTTAGAATATTTAATTTAAGATAAACTTCACAAGAAGTCATTCGGTCAAAAACGGCAAATAATTAAATTAAATTACAACAATGTTTTCATAAACAAATTTTTAATGAGGCTTACCTACATCTAACATTATTATTAAATGTAGTTGGGTAAGTAAGTGAATTTAAATTACACAACTCTCACTGGTAACTGTTCGAAAGCTCCGGCCTCGCAAAATGTGTACAGTATTATTCTTTGCACCGCTTAACTTATTCCCATTTTTTGGACACTTTATATGTAGGTTCAAGAAGGTTCTTTCACAATAATAAACATTTATTTATTGAAAACTTCACAGTTTTACAATTACGCCATGAGGCTCTCGAAAAAAAGCAGTAAAGAAGCTTTCTATTTCAATCTTTTTTAATCACTAAAGTTCCGTTAAATTAAAATAGGCCACTTTAAATGATCAAATATTCAAATTTTATTACAGCATATTGATGAACAATTAATCGAAATTATTACTTTTTTTGATGCACTTTTTATGTTCGTCAATGGTGGTCTAATAGCCTTGTTTGTCGACGGTAATTGTCGCATTAGACTTAACTGTTTTAAATCAATTGTCGTTACTGAAGAATTTATTTGCTTGATATGAAGTTTACGGTAAATTTTAATTTGATTAAAGGGTCTTTACGGTAATTCTCCTTAATGCAGCCATAACTTTGATTGAGCTTAAACGAACAACGACATATAAAATGCAGCTCCGTGCAAAAGCCCTTTACAAATCAGTTTGACCTTTTAAGCGTCGCCATCACGTTAGTGGTTTAAAGGCTTTAAACACTCGTATATTATTTCGACGAAAGCGTACAAAATGAGGAAGACATTAACGTCTACGCCGCTGGTAAGTAATTTTTATTTAACGTATTCACCTGATTCTTTCCTACCAGAAGATAATGATAGTAGGTGTTATTACAGTGAATAATATACCCACTAGAGCTTCTGATCCCGTTATGTTAATCCAATGAGCGCGGTAGTCAAAGAAAGCAATCATCGAAGAGATCCGATCCTCAATACATGATATATGAATACTTTTGACGTCGGGCTGTTCTACAAGTATTGCTGATTGAATAACATTAATGTTACAAGTGTCATCAGATAAAATTCATACCCAGAATAGCGTCCTACATATAAAATGTTAATCTGAGCCCTGTCTGTCTCTCGCTCATTTAAAGCAACCCCGCACTTTGTATTGCTTGAAATTTTTCAGTACAGAAATGACAGCAGAAACTTATCGCAATTTTGCAGTCGTAAAAATGTAACGTGCGCTCGTATTAAAACATATCTTAAATGTCGATCTGAACGATTTCTTGTAATGCCGACACCATTTACTGAAAGATATCTCATAGAAATTGGGTTCTTTGTGTGTTTGATTCCTTTATTTATAGATTTCATCCGATAGGTTTTTATTTTGTTTATTTATTTGTGTTTACCACATCTAGTCCTAGAACTTTGCTAATGGTATGATAAAACAAAACGATAATAGAACAAAACGATGATAAAACAAAACGATCAGTCGGTTTTTTATTATTCAATTATAATACAATGAATTCTATATGAACTGATACCTTACTATTTTATGAATCGCAATCGTTTTGCTACTCTAAAATCGGAAATCGTTTCAGATTCTACAATCAAAAATCGTTTACCGAAATTAAATTTGATAATAAAATTATAAATCGCGTTCCGACTTCAGAATCGAAGACCTGTGTTAAAATTCTAAGGATCGATGGTTTGCTATAAACCTGGATACCTAAGAATTAATATTTCTATAATTTTCGCCGTTTACGTTATTGTAGGGATTATCTTCAAATCTCCTGCATCCGTTGCGCCTAGATAAAGGCTCTTTAAAATTTTCTGTTTAAACTACTATTTCAAATGAAATGTAAGTTTTTTAAAGCTTCTACAACAAACACATTCTTTTTTTTTAATTTGTTTATAACCAGATGGACATTTCTGTCATACATGGTTTAGTTAAATTAATTGAATGTCCATATAATAACTAAAGCTATTTGTTCCTTAAAGTACATTATAGTGTAATTACAAAGTAAAATAAAATTCAACAAAATCATGGGACTCGGCACTCAATTATCATCAGATGTAGTTAGTAAGTCTTGAGTTAAGCGCCTCTTCAGCCTAGTGTGGATCCTACGTTTGCCCAGTGAAAAGCGTCCAGCACTGGGGCAGTTGCTGATATTGTGGAACAATTTCTTGGATGATTTTTTAATGAAATCTTCTATCGATGGGATTTCTAGCTCTGTCTGAATTTGTGAGTTTCGCACGAACCACGGTGCGTCGACTGCTAAACGAAGAACTTTATTTTGCAGAACCTGCAGTTTTCTGATGTGTGTTTTAGACGCAGCCCCCCACACAGGACACGCATATCTTAACACTGGTCTTAATATCGCTTTATATATCAGCGTCGCGCACTTAATTTTTAGTGAAGTATGTTTTATTATTGGATATAATTTAGAAATTGTGGCGTAGCCGGCATTTAATTTCTTGTTAATGTGTATTCCCCAACTGAGTCGCGTGTCAAGATATACGCCCAAATATTGTACCGGGGTTTGTTTATTTCTCCAAGTGACAAGCTGATTGATTGATAACGATTTGGAGAATCACTTATTCTTCTTAGTGCAAATATTTTAGCTTCAGTTTTTTTCCTGATTTATAGTTGCACACCATTTGTTGCACCATCCTACAACTTCATCTACAGATATTTGTAGCAAATTGGTTAGGGTTTCTAAGTTCTTACTCTGTACTATAATTGCTGTGTCATCTGCAAACATCGGCATTGAACTTTGTGTGGGATTAGGTATGTCGTACATAGATATGTTGAAAAGGATTGGCCCTAAGAGCGATCCCTGTGGAACTCCGGCTTTTATGTGACCAGTTGATGAAGTTGCATTGTTTATTTTAACTACAAATGTTCTATTTTGAAAATAGGAATATACGATCCGTGTCATGTAGTTCGGAATAGGGAAATGCATCATTTTGTATAGAAGGCCATTTATCCAGACTCGATCAAATGCCTGCTTAAAATCCAAAAAGGCAGCTGCAATATACTTTTTGTTTTCAAAGGTCTCTTCTATTATCTGCACTAGTCTCTGCAGTTGGTGTGTCGTAGAGAAGTAGCTTCTAAAGCCAAATAGAAAGTCGGGGATAATGTTATGTTCTTCCAGCGCATTACATAATCTGGTTTTAATAATTTTTTCGAGTATTTTTGAAAGCGTTGGTAGTAAGCTTATTGGTCTGTAACTAGTCAGTTGAGTTGTGGGTTTGCCATGTTTCGGAAACGTTAGCACCAAAGCATTCTTCCACTCACTTGGAAAGTAGCCCAGTCGCAAGCAGCCATTGAATGTTGTTGCTAGAAGTGCGCATGCCTTTTTGTGCAGTTTCTTTAATATGATGTTTGATATCAAATCCACACCTGGTGACTTTTTAGATTTTAGGTTTTTAATATGGCCTTTTAATTTCATTTGGACTGGTGGGTTCAAAACCAATTATTATAGTGTAGTTAATTCGCATTACTTCCTGGTTAATGTTCTCTCCGAATTTTTTATATTCTGGATGAAGAGGAGAAGAGCTCTTGATTGGTTTTCTTGATTACTCCTATTTATGCTAGTTTGTTCATTTAAAATGCGCTTGGTTGCGCGCCACATTGATGGATCGCCTGATTCTAACTCTTCTATGTATTTTTGTTAGGTTGAAATCCTGTGTTCGTCCAGTTCATTTTTAATTATTTTTGTCTCTTCGAAGCCTATATTTTTCTTTGATCAATTTCAGTATCCGCGCAGGAGCGTAAAGATAGTTTGTAATGTTCTCGCGCCTAAATTTCGAAGTTCGTTCAGGCAAGCGACGCAGTACGAGTTGGAGTTCAAAATTCTGCGGGGAGGGATTTGGAGGTTCGAAAAGGCAGTTTTCCGTAATTAGGTCAGTGGGTAGATTATGGTCAACTTTGCCGGACGTTTAGCGTGAATTGTGAAGTTTTATCGAAATCGTTGGTCGATTGGAAATTAGTTTTTCGCTTTGTACTTCACTTCACATAGGAGCTGTTCCTATTGTTGCAGGGAAAAAGTCTCCAGGAAATTATATTTTCCATTATAGAATTTACTCCGGTAAAGAAGATTGTTTTGGGATAAGCCAGAGTCCATCAACTGGCAAAAAGTCGTACATCGGGACTTCCAGAAATTAAGACACCATAGAAAAACTCTACATTACTACGTAGTGCGGA
>JABXWE010017021.1:0-21704 GCA_014611495.1 Limonius californicus | reverse complement strand
TACCGAACTTCTCTGTGCCAGCTGTTAACATTAAATCTAATCTAATCTAAGAAAATTCAAGGAGCTGCATAAATTCAATAACAAATTTTTATGGACTCTTTTAAAGGGAAATACCAATAAAGATTCATTAACATAAAAAAATTCCAACCAGCGTTTTCTAACTGATTGTAATTGGGGACTCCCAAAGAGTATGTATGTATTGACCACTGACCATCAGAATAGAATTTTAAATAAGGAGTTTGAAATAAAAATGCCTTAAAAAATTATGTAAATATGAGCTTATACAGGGTGTATCAGATTTGGTTTCCGCCGTAGGTATCTCGCAAACTATATAAGATAGAAAGAAGGTTAAATTGAGGCAAAGTTTAATGCCGACTACCGAGCAAGAATCTAAATATAGATTTGACCTATCGTATTTATGCGTATGACTTGCTTCAGTTGTTTTTATGGTAATATGTTTAATACAATTTAAGGAGACATTCATGAAAAAAGTGGAAATCAAATCATACAGAAGCGCAATTGCTGTAAAAAGCAAATAAATAAACACGATTAATTTAATTAATAGGTATGTAATTGAAAGTGTATTCTTTAGATTAAATTAAACCAAATATTCTATATTAATCAAATAAAGTGTGATATGGTGGGAGTTTATTACATTTTGCTAGAAATTCACAGCCATAGAAATGTATCTACAAACAGATCCAGAAATATTCCACCGAATTTAGGTTTTCGGGTGTTGTCAAAGACGTTGCCAAGAAAGAAGAAACTTTAAAACAAACATTTTCAGTGGTTTTATCACCATACTAAGAAGAGACGTTCAGAGATGAACTTATGTAGTGACGAACAAAGATTTCTCTTCGAACATCATTTATAACTTTCTTCTACACTGAAATTCTTTCCATCACACCCGGGATATAGCAGGAAAATGTTTTAGGATCGGTTCGTTATCTCCTATATACCGTTGACCCGCCGACTACTAACATCAGTCTCAGACTCAGATTAACAATACGACGATACTAGTATACTGACATCATATATTAACCTTGCAGCTACTCCCGGGAACGTACAGAATATCGATAAGAAGATTTAAAATTAGCTAAGACAGTGGAGAATCGAAGTCAACCAGTAACATTCACTATGTAAAAATCGATAACTCGTAAAAATTTGTATCTGCCAAAAGCTGTAAATATGATGTACCTGGGAACAGATCTTGGTAGAAGATTGTCATGGTGTAAACATATATTAACCAAGAAAAAAGAGCTCGGTGTCAAATTTAAACGTATATAGTGGATGATACGCAAAAATCACAAATAAAGGTGTATTATGAATCGAGGACGTTCAAGCGAAGATCAAACAACTGCTAGTTTTTGAGCAAGACGCTATCGCGTACATAATGTTTCTGTCAATCGTCATGCAGCAACGAGCGGATATCAAATTTTGCTGTAAATTAGGGAAAACTCCAAGTAAAACTTGTATACTGTTGAAAAGTGTGTACAGTGATAACGCCGCGATACGATACACGATGAGTCGTACTAGGATATCTGAATGGTTGAAATGTTTCAAAAATATACGAAAGGACGTTCAAGATGCTACTAGAATCTGGATCTCGAAATGCAGATTCAGTGGCACGAATTCGTGAAATTATTGCAAGACATCTCCGAATGACCCTACGAATGACAGATAAGTTGAATGTCAATAAGAGTAAATTTTATTTTTGGGAAGGGGAAGATCTGTGATAAGTTCGTCCCACATAGTTTGACGGATGATCAATAAAAGAAAAATTCTGCATGATGAGCAGACTTCGCTTAAACATTGTTAGTACGATTCTGAGACTTATCGCCAGAACATGCGGTGGATTGGAGAATCATAACCAAGATCCAAACTATTTCGTTTGCAAACATCCAGAATCAAAAACCTGTTGATTACTTTTTCGATAAACGGGGTATGATCCATAAAGAATTTAAGTCTGAAGAACAAACAGTAAAAAGTGAATTTTACGTTGAAATGAAGAAAAGGTTAACTCAGCGTATATTTTGTTAGTTACTTCGAGAAAAGAGTGTTTGATTCATATTGCGCATTCTGCACTAATTATGTTATTGTATGTTGTTATTTGTCGAAAAGTACGGCGTTGTTCAGATCATTCACCCATCCTATTCGCCTACGTTGACACCAACACACTTTTTTTCTTTTCTATAGTGAAAATTGTTCTCAATGGTAAACGATTTTAGGACATAGAAGATATTAATAAAAATGTATCAGTACCTCAGATACCTTCGTAGACTATTTTCAAAAATCACCGTTTGTTGAGATATTATTAATCCTTGTTTCATGGATGTCTACGTTATTCTTTATTAAGCACATTATCATAAAAGCAGCTGGAGCAAGTCGTAGGCATACGTTACCTATAAAGGACACCCTCTGTTTAAGAGATACATGCTTTGAACCTGTGCTCCTTAGTTTGGTTTTATGCCCATTTTGAATAGTATAGTAGTTCTAACCAACCTTTTCACAAAGTGTCAATACCAGTCAATGCCTACAGAATCTTAATAAACGACCTCTGGTTAAGAATGTCATCCCTAGTTAACCCTTTTCGTTATGATATAAAACATTTACAAGTATATCCTTTTTCAAAATACCACCTGTCAGTTTATCCATATCTGAAAGTGAATGTGTCATTGTCAACCGCATTTTGAAAACAAACGAAAGCAGAAACATCAAATATTGATAAACATTGTACGAATTTAGCAGAGAATAAATACATCACATACAAATTCTATTTAATTAACATACTACTATGAATATAATTGTGCAAGCCTTTTCATCTAGTTACATAGCGAATTTTACTCTACTTAAGAAATTAAACTAAACTACAACTGAAGGTTCAGAATGGACTAAAAGAAGTTTATTTTAACAGAATTTAGGAAATATAATTATGGAATAGAAATAAACATAAGTAATGTGTATTTTTTTACATATTACCTAGCTAAATCGTTTGTTTTAATTGCAACAGTCCTTAAATACTTACATTTGAGATACAACATTCAAATACAATTTTCATTTCAGACAGCAGATAAACTACAATTTGTGGGAATTATATACAGAGGCGTCTTCAAAAGTTGCTTCTATTGTTGTAAAATGAATACAAAATAATATTTGAAATTTTAAAATATTCCACATCAAATATTGGGAACTAACAAGTTGCAGCTATACTACTCAGTCAGTACAAGCTTTATTATTCAGTTTAAACCTACACATTGTATACAGGGTCTGTCAGAACTCGCGATAAAACGCCTTGTAGCGCTAAACAGTTAAAACATTTTTTTTCGCATGCTAGTTTCTTCACACGAAGCACGAAAAAAAGTGAAAACGGCCAGAAACAAATCGGAATTTAAAATTTTCTGTAAATTAATAGAACTGTTCAAAATGATCACTACCAACATTATGACATTTTGCACATCTCACTGCAATTCAACTTTGTACTCGTTGAAGCATGTGTACGTTTAAAACTGCAGCCGCTTGGTTGATACAATCTATTAAATCGTCCACATTGTTCACTGGTGTGATGTATACCAAATCCTTAAGGTACTCCCACAAATAAAAGTTAAGGGTGTTAGATCAGGTGACCTTGGCGGCCAAGCTATAGCACTTCCACGGCCAATTCACCGATCTCGAAAATTATTTTGAAGCCAATCTCGAATCATGATTCCATAATGGGCTGGAGCACCATGTTGTTGGTACCATATATTTTGTCTAATTATTAGTGAAACATTTTCCAACAGTATTTGAAAATCTTCATTTAGAAAATGCAAAAATTTTCAGTATTAAGACGATTTGGCAGAATAAAAGGACCAATTAAATAATTATTTACTATACCTGCCTAAACATTAACACTGTATCGATATTGATGACGTTAAACATGAGCTGCATGAGAGTTCTTATCTACCCACACATGATTATTATGAATCTTGTAAGCCCCATTCTGCGTAAATATCGCCTCATCTGTCCACAAAATATTACCAATTCTTCTTCTCCTCCTTGGCTCTACAGTCCATTTAGGACCTTGGCCTGATCAACCACGACTTTCCACTCCCTTCTCTCTAGCGCCTTCGTCCTCCATCTCCTGACATTTAGTTTTCTGAGGTCTTCTTCCACTTCGTCACCTCATCTCTTCCTCGGCCTACCTCTTCTTCGCCTTCCGCCCTCTACTCTCGATAGGTATGCTTTTTTTGGAAATCTTCCTTCTCCCATGCGCATCACGTGACCTAGCCACTGCAATCTTTGGCTTTTTATGGTGTTAATTATGCTGGGTTCGTTATAAAGGTCTCATCTCCTGGTTTCTTCGTACTCTCCATACACCTCCTTCGTTGATTGGTTGATTTCGCAGCACCTTTCTTTCGAATGTCTCTAATTTACGCTTATCCTCTGCCGTCAGTACCCATGTTTGTGAAGCATACGTGACTGTGGGTTTCATTATTGTTTTATATATTTTGACTTTTGCAGTTCTAGATAGATTTTAAGACGGTCTGTAGAGCGTAATAACTTCTGTTTCCTGTCGCTATTCTAATCTTTATATCTTCTTTGGTGTCATTTTGTTTGGTCAAGACACTGCCTAGGTACCTACTTAAAACATTCTACTTCTTCAAATACATAGCTGTTTATTTGTATATTTTGTAACTGTTGCTCGCCATCTCTTCGCATGCACATTTATTTGGTTTTCTCTTTGTTTATTTTAAGACCAGCCTTTTGTGCTTCTTCTTCTAATTCTAAGAAGGCTGTACTGAGTGCTTCCCTCGTTCTTGATAGGATGGCTAGGTCGTCTGCGTACGTTAAATACTGACAGGACCTGTTGAAAAGGATTCCGCCAGGGTTTCCTGTAATTGCTCTCATGCATCTTTCTAGGACTAGATTAAATAAAGTAGAGGACAGGGGGTCACCCTCTCTCACACCTTGATTTACTTCAAACTCTTGCAATAGGTCTGTCCCTATTTTCACTTTGCTACGTGTATGTGTTAGCGTCATCATTATTCGTCTTATCAATGTTCCTGGTATATTAAGTTCTTTAAGTGTGTCTTCCAAATAATCACTTTTGATACTATAGTATGCTTGTTTGAAATCGATATATAGTTGATGTACATCAGTGTTGTATTCGTAGTACTTCTCGAGTATCATCCTTATACTGTAAATATGATCAGTAGTTGACCTATCTTTTCGGAAACCACTTTGGTATTCTCCTAGGGTTTCCTCTGCATAGGGTTGTAACTTTTCGGCTATTACTGCTGCAAGTATTTTGTATGATATATTTAATAATGATATGCCCTTGTAGTTGCTGCATAAAAGCTTATCGCCCTTTTTGAACAGCGGGCATATGATGGCCTTGCTCCATTCGATTGGCATTGTTTCTTGCGTCCAAATACCGTTTATTAGTTCGTGCATTTTTAGTAGCAACATATTTCCAATACAATTCTGATTTTCCTAATTATCGCTAGACTAATCAGACCATTAGAGAACAAACAAAAGTACAGGATGTTGTAAAATTGATGAAGAGGAGAAGGAAGGAATGGAGTAATCACGTGGACCACATAAGTGAGGAAAGATTTGCAGCAATTTCTAAAAATCGGCGATCAACAAGCAGCAGACCACCTGAAAGACCGCATAAGATATAGGCTCAAAGTTCACCAGCCGAGTAAAGAAGGCAAACAGGAGGAATCTTCTAGTTCTTTATTGAACAAACTACATATCAGTTTATGCGCATACGTTTTTAAGTCGAATTCATTATCATTAAATAATAGCAGTGGCGGCTTGTACTAAAGGGCACAAGGGCACGTGCCCACCCAACCACCAAGATAAACACAGAAAGTAATTCGCATGTAATTCAGTGCATTATTTTAATTTCATTATTTTAACGATGGTATCAAATTTTCCTTCCTCACCACAAGCGCGGCTAACAGCCTCAAAACTATGTTCCGGGGAACGCTCTGATTTGTACCTATTTAGAGGATGATTCGGTTGCCTATCGGCTATCTTCGCTATACGCGATATACCAGGCGAATGGGGCACCGAGCAGATTGTTCCCCATTTAAACTCAACGTTTGAATTTCGACCGCAGTGTTTTGTGTTTTCGCGCAATCGCGCGTTTGAATTCAAAGACGAAAGTGACGTTTTTTCAATGATGGAAGTTAATTGTGTGCAAAAAGATCGACTGAACGCATTGGCTGTCCTATCAATAGAAAAGAAGTTCGTCCAGTCTATCCCGGATTTTGAAAACAAAGTCATAGACGTCTTTTCCAGCATGAAAAATAGGAAAATGGATTTTATGTACAAAAAATAGGTAAGTTTTTTCTTGTGCCCACCCTCTTTCTTAACTCACGAGCCGCCACTGAATAATAGTATATTATTACACGAGTTTAATAAGATGGTCTATTGTAGCACGCATGTTACAATGCATCTTAGTGACATTGAACAGTAGGCATATCTAACGGAGGAAGTATCAGTTTTGGTGCCTTTCTTCCTATTTATAAGCTACTTTGTTATATAAACTGAGGATATAAATGCAGGTATAAAACAAATGTAAGGAACCTCAGAAAACAAATAGTTACAAAAATCAGTTCAATAATACCATCTATTATTAAACTATTTGAGCATTTTTCAGTACCATAAAGGACCTATTGTTAATTCAAGGTACACAAAAATATTTTTTTTTATTTAATGCGTTAATCTTTTAAAAGTATGCGTTAAAGCTGAAATTAAATAAATCCAATTTTCCCGCAATTAATGCGCGCTGCCATCTACCATCAAGCATATACATTATTTTAGTTTCTCCTATGCCATTTGATGGCACTGTTTGCTTTTGAAATTTAAAGTGTCCCTTCTATTCATATAACGGATATATGTATTACCTATGGTCGAAACGTCAAGATGTTTTAATTGTTTTGAGTAATAACGTTTATCTGTTTAATTTTAAATAATTTTAAATATTATCCCCATACTACAAAGAGGAGTTTAAGTGAGTAATAAAATCCAAAATAAAGTACATAATCTAAATTTCCATGACAATAATTGATATAGCTTACACAGATGCTCACCAAAGAGAAATGCCATATGCAATCCTGAAACTACTCATGATACAATAGTAAAAAACTTATCACGCCTTAATAAAAATCTCAAATTTTTAAATAGCTATCATCATGAATTTAATTTAGATGACACTGAATTACAATGCTGTTTCTAATTTAAACTTTCATCTAATACCTCTACCCACAAATTTGGCTTGTTCGATTAATTACATAGTTGACAACTGTAAAATTTACGTTGAAGGAATTATGATGCTGATTATTATGGAACCGTAAGTAGTTGGTTTTATTACCATGAAGAAATCCGTCATAATCATTAAATCAGTTTGTAGGTCCAGAAGGATTTTCATTACAAGGAAATTCTTAGGCTGTTTTTGTAAATTTGTTTCTATGATATTTCAATTTCTCTTGTAGGTTGCTTTCAAAAACTGCGAAGATCGAGGAAAGATCTTTTATACTTTGACAAATCTCATTACAGTCGGTCGAATAGTTCCGCAGTTATGCCACTTACACGCATAGTTACAAACCGATATTCTTAATAGCCACTATTTTGGATTCTAAGTGGTCGAAAACGCGTATTTCCGTCAAAATTACAACATTACAACTTTTGCAATCCCAATCAATACCTGTAGTGAGAGTATGTAGAAAAATTGCGGATTTAAAAATATCATTACATTTTATATTACACATTTCTTTAAACGATTCAGAATAATAGTAAAACTTACAGCCATCTTCTTGTAATCAAATGAAACGTAGAAATATAGAAAAAAAGCCTCCACAAAAATGTATTCAAAATTATTTTAAGTTTACCTTTAAACAACAGAAAAGTCCTGTAAATGGTCAAATCAGTTCAAGATTTCAACGAAAAGTATTAAAATAATTATAATTACAGTAAATACCTTCAAGAATTAGTGAATAAGTTAGAAATTGTACTGGCAGCATTGAGTATGATATAGAATCTGACCGTCTAACAACTGACGCAGAAACTCCATTACAAGTTCTTAATCCTCAGCCCAACATAATCTACAATCTGTGTTATTCAAACACTACCGCGCACAGAATCCTAAAGAAGCACACATTTAAACAGATACAACCCTCAAATCACTCAAACACGCCCCAGAGATGATTTTAATCGCCATATACAGTACCAGGGCTGATTACATAAAATTTATTAATTATGTGAAATATATCTGATTCGGTGAAGAATAAACTTTTTGAAATTAATTTATTAGCAAGCACGAGTGTCTGTTCTGGAACAATAATATGCCTCACATTTTTTACCAAGGTCATTTTCTACTACCCATACTATCCTCAGAAATTAAACATTTGTAATGTGTAAACACGCTGGAGATTCTTTGTTCTTGGACGATAGATTAATTTATTCAATTTGCTTGAATATGTTTAAAAATACAATGAATCCAATTATTATCAACATTAGGTAAAAAGAATTTTGGGGGTGATATTATTTTTCAACAAAATGGAGCTCCTGATTACATTCGAGGTGTAGCTATATACCAATCGAGTGACCTACACTTTCAACTACTTTAAATCCCTAAGACATATTTCGCAACAGAATAGCTGGATAAAAAGCCCTATAATAGAAAATTAATGCAAGAATTGAGAGAAACTTGTGTTCAAAGATGGGCGATATAAAGCTAAGAAGAAGAACACGACTTATTTCAACGAAACATTTCTAATCTCTTCTTTGTGTAATTCCAACACTATCACCCTAATGCGTGAAGTACTTTGATGGGAGTTTCAAGATAGCTTTTTTACTGATATTAACTTTAACTTTTGGTTAATTGCTACTGTTAACATTCGTTTATTTGCCGTATAAACGAAAATCGCCCGCCCCAGATCTCGAGATAGGAATGAAAGAACAAGACAAATAAAGCGCTACAAAGGCAACGTTAATGATATCCTAAAAGGAATAAAAATTGGGAATAACTACCTTTGTACCGCAACGAAAGGTTGTTTCATCTTATGATGGTAGTAATAGAAGAGGGGGTAGACCCTAATATAATGGACATTTAAGTAGAAAATTATTATCGCTCGATTTTTTACCATTTTTAGCTTTTATTACTTAAAACATTTACCTTCATGAAATGTTATTTAAGAAGTCCAATTGAAATAAGGGATTCGTTTCTGGGATTTTCCTAGATTTTGTCCCTTCGAGTGCTTTATCTCTTACGAAACGTGGTACAGACTTAGAGGACGGACCTACAGCTTAACGTGCGCTCCGAACCACGGGAAGTGAAAACATTTATATTCCAGAGAATATACATAGACATATCTAGAATACCTCGCTGGTTGGTGTATTGCCATTTGAGGGAAAAGGGCCGTAATAATTCGATGTTATGGTATTGAGAACTGAACCTCAGTGCTTCTGCGTGGAAGTCTAACGCGGTGACCTCTAGCCCACTACTGCCTTCCTTGGTTAGATGTCTTAATTGTTACGATATTTACCTGCTTAAAATTTTATCAGTGCACTTTAGATAATTTTTAATTTTGTGAAAAATTTTCAAGAATTTGAACTATTTACACGTTTTTTTTTAATTGAATTCTTATGGTGACGAAATATTTAGTTGCATAAAATGTTTTTAAACCTACGTAATACCAGGAATTTAAATCATAAAATTGAAAATTAAAGCCTACTTTTCTTTTAATACGTGCACCAGGGGCGTCTCAAGTGGGAAGATTAGGTACTGTTTGCTACAATATCTTCTACATTATTTTGTTTGTGTTATTTTGACAAAATAATCGGTTGAGTTTATCTACTTCTAACAAGGGTATCTTTATTGGGTACTCTTGCACAACGAATAAGATTATTTTGTCAAAAATAAGAGAAACAAAACAATGTAAAAGATATTATGGCAAACAGTACCTAATCTTCCCACTTGAGACGCCTCTGGTGCTTTTATTAAAACGAAACTAGGCTCTAACCTGCAACTTTGATGAGTAAGGTATGCTCACAAAATTTTAAAACATTGGTCCAGCTATTACCATCATTATATGCAGAAAAGTGATCGGACAAGTCTCACTTCACAATGCTGTAACTCCGCAACGAAACATTTTCGGACAGAGGTTTATATGAACTTATTTCTTATTTTGGTATGGACAGAGTTCGACCAACTATTTCAGGACCACCCTGTAGATGGCTATTTCGAATGTTTTAAAGTTAAAATGTTCTGTTGTTGATAATAAACATAGCAAATTTAGTACTGTAGGAATTTTTCGAAATCTCAACTATTATGTTTAATGGACACCACGAACAAATATTTAAACAAAGGACTCGTTATAATCCAATTGATCTGTATACAAATAAGTATTGAGTAGTTAGTTAAGTAACTACATGTATTTCCTATAGTACATAACCTCTATATAAAGAATACTATCTCCATCAAGGGAACGAATTTAAAATTTTGAAATCGGCAGTTTTTGAAATTCGACATTCATTTTAAGAAATCTTTAAACTATACAGTGTTGCAATGATAAATGTAAGAAACGTCATTATTTATACCGTATGTACAAGTAGTTAAATCTTCAAACTAATTGAATAACGTATGTAATTGTAATACAATAAATATTATCTGTTTTTGTGTCCATTAAGAATGGAATTTCATTAACACATCTATCCTGGTGCTATTAATAACTAAATATTGGTAGGACGTTGCCTAAGTTTTTGAGGATTTTTCAAAATTCTTGTCATTTAAGTATTTAAGAAATTATGAGAATGGCATGTTTTTTGCAACTTTAAATACATGAGAACGCGTGAGAAATGGAAAGTTGATCGATTAGCAATTCCATGGTTATTCCAGTAGCATGACCTTACACCAGCCAATTACCTTGCTCCGTTACCAGTAAGCAGTAGAATACGAGAGTACATTCCATACTTTAAAACCCATTTGTCTGTTAATATTTAATATATTTTATTCTAAAATCCTTAACATTCTACCGCTTCCTGTCAAAAAAAAATGTTGCAAATCTTAATTTTGGACCATGTTGATGTTACGGTTTTATCAAAATTTATTATACATTTTTAAAACAATTTCAAATACACATCACTATTGAACCTACTGTTTCTAAAACAGGATAAAGGTCATACATACCTAAAAAAAATTGCGAGAAGCCTCGCTTACATAAAACGTATTCCAGTGAAAATTCTTCTACTACATGTGGTAACACTCGCGGCTGCCAAAACTGAAAGAGTCTTTAAACTGCACTGAAAATTCTTTGCATGTCAGGTGTATAAAAACAGAATATAGCAGTACGAAATGAACTCGGGTTGTTCGGTAGTTGTTTCGGGGTCCCAAAACTTGCCTTGTTCGCCTCGAATTGTTGATACTTTTCGTACTTAATTATCTGCTATCATACACAATTAAGTTAAGTATAATATTGTAAATATAATTATGGATACATTATCATGTTAGCTTCTAGCTCAATTTAAAGTTCAACTCTGTGTAATTTTTTAAAAACTGAATTTTGTTGACCCACATTGCAGTTATAAATTCTTCATTACTTTACCCGTGCACAGTTCAAGGTAGTTTATTAAATACTTTACTATCCAGTCATATAGTATGTAACTGTTTGATTTCGTAACACTTAAACATGGTGAGTTATTTCACAAAAAATTTAAAAATAATAATTCCGCTTTTCGCTAGTATACAGAATGTTCGTACGGATAAGGTAGGTGCCACGTGGGTTCCACGCTTGTTAACGGAAAATCACAAGTTAAATCGTTTGCAAATTGCTTCTTCTGTAATGTAGTAAATGAGAGACGAGATTAACTTTTGAACTCCATGACAACTGATGGAACCTGGGCACAATAACAAACTAAGTGTAACCTACACATTATTATTTTTATTTATTTCACGGAGGGCCGAAATCGTGGGAGAGCCGACAGGCTAAACTTTTTTAGCCTATGTTTAATCCGGCCCTGGCCACATTACATCTTCAGAACTAAACAAAGTGGAAACTATAGCTAATAAAGTGATTGCAACATTTCTTTTGGGATTCTCAAGGGGTGCTCTTTGTTGATTTTCTTACAGAACGTCCTACAATTAACGTAGAAGTTAAGCAGACGATCAAAAAAAAAACGGAAGAGAAGGCAAAGTCTGCTTGGTTTCTTCAAGACAATTTTCGCCGTCATACTGCTGCAGGAACAATTGAAACAATAAAGAAATTTTTTACGAGACCTTTTTCCGCATGCAGCATACAGTCTTGATTTTGTTCTTGTAAAAAATTTCGGTCAAATAACGACGCTATGGAAGCTGCTCAGAGTGGATATGCATGCAACCTAAAACTTCTTCCAGGAAAGTATTAGAAGAATTCCAGATCGTTAGCGCAAATGTTTCGCTAAGTAGAGGAACTACATCGAAAAGTAATATAGTTTTCAATATTGTAATATTATAATAGTGTTTTTATAAATAAATTCTTATTTAATATTGAAAAATCCTCGTATATTGCTGAAGAAAGATAAGCACAAAAATATTTTTGATACCGCAGGGTAAAAAAAAGTGCCAAGCCTAATCTATATCTTTTTAATTGAGCACCTTCTACTGATTTACATTTTTGCTATTTCCTTCGCGATGGAGGTCAATGGGGCTCCTGACAGTTATTTTAAATATAAATTTATATTCGTTGGTAAAATATATCAATATCATATTTTATATTTAAAATGTAAGCTGCTATAGTCCCATAAAATTGCTTAGAGTGCGCAGCCTTAAAAACTATCACATGATGTAGTCCCTTTTTACTACATCAGCTACAAAGTGATTTTTTAAAAAGTCAATTGCAGTAGCCTAAGGATTGTCCCGTCTATATTAAGCTTTAGAATCTGACAATATGAAAATTGTAACAGCATAGCTGCCAATAATTAAATAAAGAAGCTTCAATTATTTATTCAAAAATGAATTTCACAGTGCAGCATAAGATATTTATGGTAAAAGCTTATTACCGAACTGGAATCATCATAAATGGTGAGTGGCGGTATTCGATCCAGGAATGCTTCAACAATTTTACAGACCATTTTGGAATTGTTGAATACATTCGATTTTACGATGCTCTAAGGCACACTGTGGAATTATTCGATGACACAGGTGGTGTTACACGCAGAAATGGTAGCGGTAGACCTACAGAACACCAGACGTCCTGGAAAATATTAGACAAATAATGGCTGAAGCTCCCTCAACATCACTTCGACGTCTTTTCACAGCGCATTGATTTGTCTTACACAACCACGAGGAATATTCTTAAAGCAGATTTAAAGTTATTCCCATATAAAGTAACTTCAGTTCGTCAGATTCTACCAGCAGACATGCCTCTAAGAGAACGATATTGTCGATGGTTTTTAAACGCATTTCTGAAGACAACGACTTGAACAACGTGTTTTTTTCGGACGAAGCATGGTTTCATTTATCTGGATATGTGAACTCCCAAAATATGAGAATTTGGTCTGCGGAGAATCCATATGCGTTTAGAGAAACACCACTTATTAATCCGCAAAAGCTTGGCGTGTGGAATGGTCTTAGCCGACGAAGACTTGTAGGACCAATTTTCTTTCAAGGGACAATCAATGCATTAAGGTATCGCGAAGAGATTTTGGAACCTTTTATTAATCAGTTAGATGACCAAGAGCTGCGGGAAGGGTACTTCCAGCAGGATGGCTCGCCTGTTCATTGTACTCTGGAGAACTTGAATTTTATTCAGGAATTCTTCGGCAATAGACTAATCAGTCGGAACACTCCAGTTGCTTATCCAACCAGGTCCTGTGATTTAACAACGTTGGATTTTTTGGTCTGGCCCTATGTGAAAAATTCAATTTATCAGACACCAATACAAAATTTAAATGAGCTTACAGCAAGAATAATTCATAAATGCAACGAAATAAATAACTCACAGCACATGTTCGAAAATGTGTCTCGAAGTTTACAAAAACGAGCAAGATTGTGTATAGAGCAAGGGGGTGGACATTTCGAACACTTGCTGTGAAATAAATCTTGACGAAAAACCTGTAATATACTTACCTTAATAAATTACAAATCAGTTGCAACTAAATACTTGTTCATTTTCACATATTGTTGGGCCAAAATTTTTAACTACCTACCTGAATTGTCACACAGTTTGACATACAGGTAAATGTCATTCAAAGCTCATTACAGCTGACTGCAGACGGAATAGCGTTTTTTCTAGGCTTGCTGCAATTGACTATTTAAAAAATCACTTTGTAGCTAAGTCAATATACTTCAGGGATATCACAGCCACCACGTTTTCATATCTATCCGTGTGCTTATAATGAACCAAAGTAAAAGGAAGCTGAATAAGCAGTACAGTGCTGGACATAAATTACTATCATCGCTACCCAGCAGGGGTCTTAAGCCTGTCTAACGGGGTACGTAAGCAATTTATGTATTATCTCTTAGCAAGAGCGCCTCGCACTGTAATGTTTACATCGACCGCCGATCCCTTTACCGCATTATTATACACATTATTAGATATTTACAATTTCTTACAGAGAGCATATGTTATCAAAACAACTACGTAACACTACAACTACCTAACCTACAGCTGTAATTCTTTTCTGACAAAAGACGCATCCCTTAGATTTGTAGGAAAGTTAGCTCAAATAAAAACATTAATCTAGAGGGCAGATTAACAACAAAGCCCAGTTTCATTTTTAGTGCTGTTTGATGTAACTGACATTTTATAGTTGCATGACATTTCAATGTTATATTGTACTGACTTATATTTACAATTTTATATTATGTGGGTGCTGTTTTAATTTTGGAAAAAATCGAGGATTATAAGTGTTAATTTACAATAACATGTTACAGTTAACACAACCGATAATAATGCTAAGAAAATCTGTTTTTAGCAGTTTTAAACAAAAATATACCCCACTAAAGAAACTAATTGCTCAGTATGCATTGTCTTATTACTCTAAAAAGCCGTATATACGAATGTGCTTAGATGGACTGGAATTTAAAACACTAACAAATAAGCCCCCAAATTATACTAATTGGAACAAAAGTAAATACATTTTTGAAGAAAGAGTAAATCACATAAACTTAATGATGATTACTGTTGTTTGTTCCATAGCAATCAACTTGGTCCCGTTTTTAAGCACAGGGCAGGCGAAAAAAAACGACAAAAATTTTATATTAAATGACTCCACAAATATATCTAAAACAACTCTTATAATGAGCAGAAGGTATTTTACTACTGGATGTGCGTGCCCACCCTCTAGCATTGGTCGACATCACTACCATGAAGAAACGGAAAACGCGGTAAATCATCAAATTTTAGCAGAATTAAATGCTTGTTATGGATATTTATCCATGGCTTGTTACTTTGGAAGAACCGAAATTGCTTTACCAGGATGCCATGGATATTTTATGAATATGCATTATGAGGAATATGAACACGCCCTTGTCTTTATCAATTATCAGCTGACGAGAGGGGGGCATGTTAAGCTTTGCCCCCTAACAGTACCGGAATGCCAAAACTGGGAAGGAATTTTAAGAGCATTAGCTGTTGCTGTTGAAATGGAAAAACTAGTGAAAGAGGTAAGTTGTGTATTTACAAATATTATTAAGTTATAAGTCCAATTCAATAGTATACTGTGAAGAGCCACCCTGGGTTGCTTCTAGTTGTTAATATTTCTAGTCTAAAGAGTAGCTGAATTCAAATACTTCAGATAGTTTCTGAACTGTTTAAAATCCCTTGTAATTCATTGTTGAATGTTCTTGTTAGTTAAGTTTGTCAACTTGCAAGATTTCGTGTATGAAACAGTTATGATCAAATTTCCCCAAACTACTACTTATTTGGGTAGACTTGAAGGTTTAATTTTGAACATATGTTCGGTTTGAAAGGCATCGTAAATTTGCTTTGATTACTTGTTTCAGCACAGAACGTCCAAAGCACTCTCTCGTTTGGCGGGCTTCATTTTAAAATACTTTATAACTGTTGCGCTGCAAACCTTTTCCCTTAAAAACAATCCTTTCCACACATACAGTAGAGCGCTCTGGCTCGACCGACGCCCCTGTATGAATTTTCTTTTAATTACATTCTTTCCCTGCCCTATAGTTGAGCATTTTGGCTTGACCGACGCTCTTGTAGGATCTTTCCTCGAAATTACATCTGTTTCCTACCTTCAGTTGAGCGCTTTAGCTTGATTGGCTTGAAACTCCTGGGAATTTTTCCGGCTCTCCTTCAAGAGGACGTGCTTATCAAACCTCTACATCACATATTCAGAACCTGCCTTTCCTTCGGGTACGTACCAGTACCCTGGAGATCAGTAAAGGTAGTGTTCATTCCAAAAGCCGGTCGATCTGCCGTGACTCGGCCAAATCTTTCAGACCTATCGGCCGAACCTGTTTCCTACTTAAAACGGTCTAAAGGCTGGTAGATAGGTACATAAGAGATGGCGCACTGATTGTATCGCCATTACACCCTCACCAATATGCGTACCAGACAGCAAAATCTGTGGAATCGGTCCTTCACCAAATCGTCCTTAGAGTCGAGAAGGCGCTTAACCACAGAGAAATGGCCGTTGGCACATTCTTAGATATCGAAGACGCTTTTGACAATACGGCCTTCGAATAAATATGCACTGCCGCTACGAACCATGGAATAGAGCTGTCTATTGTTCGATGTATAAGAGCAATGCTAGAAAACCGCAAAGCGATTGCCACTCTCAATGACAGTACAGTAAAGTGACCGTCCGGCGGGGGTGTCCGCAGGGAGGAGTACTTTCTCTTCTCATGTGGTCCCTCGTTGTGGACGGGCTCCTGCGGAAATTCAACGAAGCTGGCATCTACACGCAAGGCTATGCAGATCACCTTGCCATCCTAACTATAGGAAAATTTACAAACACACTCTGGGGGGTAACCCAGAATGCTCTTAGGATTGTGGAAACATGGTGCAGAAGGCACAACTTGGCGGTTAATCCTACCAAAACCGAACTAGTATTATTCACGAGGAGAAGGAAGATTGTGAGATTTCAAGAACCACAACTATCTGGCATTTCTTTGAGGGCCGGGAAGGTTAAGTACCTAGGAGTAATCCTGGATGCTAAACTCACCTGGAGGGAGCACTCAGAAAGACAAATACAAAGAGCAACTGCCTCCTTCTGGATGTGCAGACGGACCTTTGGGAAAACTTGGGGCCTAAAACCGAATGTCATCATGTGGATGTACACGGCGGTAATAAGGCCCGTACTCACCTATGCGGCCTTGGTGTGGTGGCCTTCTACCACCACAATAAGCACAAAAAAACGTCTTGGTCAACTCCAAAGACTAGCGTGTCTAGGAGTGACAGGAGCAATGCGAACCGCCCCCACTTCGGCTCTGCAGTCACTTCTCGAACTTGCGCCCCTTCACATAGCGATTGAGGATGAGGCTAGGAAGGCAGCTTACAGGCTTAAATGTGCTGGGCAGTGGTAAAATGTAGGGGTACCACTGGGGCACATGAGGGTCTTGTCGAGGTTGGTGGATACCCATATCATCTTCAATATGAGAAGTGACCGTATGCTCACCAGATACTTCTTCAACACATCTTACAAAATCGTTCTTCCCGCTAGGGAAGACTGGAGCACCCAAAACTGCAACCTTCTGACTGCCAAGGGCCCTGTGTGGTTCACAGATGGCTCTAGGATCCAAGACGGTACAGGCGCAGGTGTCTATGGCGAATCACCAAGAGTAAAACCTTCGTTCTCTCTCGGCAAGTACGCCACCGTTTTTCACGCCGAAGTATACGCTATACTGGCCTGCACCCATGAAAACGTAGAAAGAGGTTTCGCAAACAAACACATCTACATTTGGTCGGACAGCCAATCAGCTCTCCAAGCCCTAAAGTCTTGCAGAGTAACTTCGGAGCTAGTGCTTGAATGTCGCTTGGTTCTGATGCGACTGTGTGAACATAACTCAGTAAAACTGCTGTGGGTACCAGGCCACAGCTATATCGATGGTAACGAAGAGGCGGACTCGCTGGCCAGACAGGGCTCTAATGGGCACCCGTTCGGACCAGAACCAGTTCTCGGAATACCACAATGCAATCAAAACTAGAAATGAAGAAGTGGATGAAACCCCAATTCGCTCAGGACTAGTCGTCGCAACAAGGACCTAGACAGGCTAAACTCTTTGTTGGAGAGGAACCCTTACCAAAGTTCCAAGAGCTCCTAAAATTTAACAAGAAGCAAATCAGGATCCTAAAAGTACTCCTAACGGGCCACTGTCACCTGAACAAACACCTACATAGGATCGGCATTATAGACGATTCCACTTGCAGATTATGCCATGAAGGGGACGAATCCTCTCTTCATATAATATGCCAATGCCTCAGTCTCATGAGGCTGTGGCACAAATATTTTGGGGCTGGAATACTGGAACTGAAAGATTTACAGCTCCTCCCCTTAAACCAGCTGCTAGCCTTCGCGGTGGGTACTGGGCTTTTCGGGGACGAGCCCTAACAGAGCTTTTATTCTTATTTTTGGCGTCGAATACGTCCTCAAAGAGTGTACTACAACGTATGGATATCCTGTATATTCACTCTATGAATGCACATAATACTGACATAATAACTTCAAGGAGTAACGTACACAATAACTAAGACTCTGGCAAAAGTTTTAATTTAATTAATTTTTTTATGTTAATGTCAATGTTTCATTATAGAAATTGGAAGTTCTCTATAACGTAGCGGAAAAGCATCGTGATTTGCATGCCATGGATTTAGTTGCCTCCACGTTCATGGAAGAACAGGTAATATGATAACAGATCAACAGGTTGCTGTATGAACATGACTGAATATTTTAGGAACGTTCAATATGTGAAATATCACGTTTACTTGCACGTGCAACTCGTATGGGTTGCTCTGGTGCAGCAGAGTATTTATTTGATAAAGAAGTACATACAGCTTTTGTAAAGAAGGCATGCAAAAATAAGAATAACGCAAAGGATACCGAAAACAAATCTGATTTATATATATGAAACGTAATAAAAGTCGATTTATATTGTGCATTATTTATTAATTGTCATATTATTTTATATTATACCGACATGCAGGCTTAAATAGGAAAATGTTACTTCACAGCAATAATTTTTACGCTTATAAATTGAAATACAAGTTGATTTATGTTATGGTAAAACTTTCATATATCAATGTGCTAACGGAGCGAGAAAAAATTCAATATACAGGGCGTCATTTTGAAAACGTAGAATGTATAAATTATATCTGAAAGTAAAGAGGTATTGGAAATTTCTAGAAAACGTTTCTTCAACAGGGAAGGGAAATCATTACGACTCGTAAACCTTTCCTATTCACCCCTCTACGTTCTAGCTACCGCAACAAAACAATTGCAAATGGTACCATCCATCTTGTGATACCTTATTGAAAAGCTCTTACAAAATGCATTCAATAGTAAGCCATATCTAAAAATTTTCAACACCTCTTAATTTTCAAACTGACACTCTGTATGGAACAGCAAATTTTTAAGTAGTCAAAGCTATTTAAATATGACCAAAATTAATGTGCCATCATTTCAAAATGTTTATTTATACAAAGGTACAGACATGCGCACATTATTAATTAAAAATCTCTGTAATTTTTTGTTGTAAGGTGCATTTAAATAAAGTTGTTTTGCAGAAATGGAAACCACATTATTGTCTTCGTTTTCTTGGAATTCTTTCTCTTCTCGCAGTTTCTTGTCGAAAACCTTTATTTGTGACGCTGTCAATAATATCTTGACGATTAGCATACTGGTAACTGCAACATTTTTATCAATTTGCAGATAATCTTGTAGTTCGAAATATCGGAAATATTGACGTGCGTTTTCAGATATTCGCTTTGCATAACGATTTTTTTAACTGTAGATAAAGTAAACCTTTTTCCCGCCTTTGTCGATTTATCTAAGAGCTACACCATTGCATACACACTTGAACAATTTCTGCTGGTTTTGCCATTTTATGATTTTTGTGATAAACGAGTACACTATGGAAGGAAGAATGCAAACGCAACAGCAAACTAAATAACTTAAATACAAATCTATGTGTATTATTAATGACGAGGTAAAGTACATACGGTTGGAAAATCCCCGATGACGGTGGTAAAGCAAGTTTTAAAATTTTTAGAAAGGTTCAATATATGATATTGAAATAAACAATACAACTGTTTTATTTATAAAGGAAAAAATAGTCCGTTTTTTAAATTTTAAAGTAGAAAATATTCGTTTAATAGACATTCAGTATAAGGAACCAAAATAACGCTAAAAGTCCCTTGTCAGAATTGTTGAAAAATTCAATACGCGAAAAAATATATGTAAAAAAATATATGATTTTTTTCTTTATAGCTTTGAAATTAATTAATATATTCAGCTGTGGATTAAATTTTGTTCTGTTTATAACCGTTTAGTTTTTAGTTTGATTATAGTTGTGAAGTCGCTTGGTGGAATCAGTATGTCGATCTGAGTTGCCGTTGCCTCATTGATTTGTTGTTGATCCCAAAAAATGTTGGATTGAAGACTAGATTAGGTACAGCAACGGACCCAATACACTGCCCTGCGGCACTCCGGACATGATTTTGTGGTAGTTTGATACTTAATTTTTTATCTTGACTTGGAAGAACCTCTCGTCAAGGTACGATTTTAGCACTAGATAGATCTGGCTTGGTAGATGTAGTTTGATCTTATATAATAGGCCCCTGTGCCACACCTTGTCGAAGGCCTGTTTTATGTCTAGGAATGCCGTCGCGCGTACCTTTTTGTCTCAAGTCTCTCCATTATTTGGGTGACGATTCGGTGACTTTGGTGTATTGTCGAATGGTGTTCTCGAAATCCGAACTGGTAAGATGGGATTATAAGGCCAAGGTCTACTATTTCCTTGATTCTTTTAAGTAAGAGTCTTTCGAATACCTTTGACATTAGGGGTAGGAGGCTTCTTGGTCTGTACGATGAGTGTTGGTCGGCTGGTTTTCCAGGCTTAGCAATCATTATAATCTGGGCGTATTTCCACTGAATGGGAAAATAGGTTAGTCTTAATATGCTATTATATATGGTGGTAAGAAGCACTAGCGTCTTTTTTGGAAGATTTTGTAGTATTTCTCCTACTATCAGGTCATAACCGGGTGCTTTTCGGGTATTTGTGCATTTAATTTACTGATGAACTTCAGCTGGTGAGAATGGTGCAATTGGTAGGGATAGCTGACACGGGGCGTCCAGAAAGGTTTCAATTTCGTAGTCATCGTTGTTAGCATGGGGGAGTGGAGTCGTGAAGACATTGGCAAGGTGCGTGGCGAAATTGCCTGTTCTGGCCCAGCTATTATCAGCATTTCTAATTGGTGGGATAGCTACTATTGGTTATTTCTTCGTTGCCTTCCATATGCTGTGATCATCAGGAGAGAGATTTGAGATATATTCTCTGAAGGAATCATTGCGACCATTCATTAGTGTATTATGCAGTTGGTGAGCAAGTATGTTATAGGAGGTTTTGTCTTGTCTGTTTCTTATTATATGCCACTTTTTCCTGGCTCTGCGCTATCCGATAATGAGATCTCGTACATGGCGGGGAATGTTAGTAACTTCAGGCGAGTTATTTGTCGATATTGGTGTGGCTTGCCACGCGGCAGCTTGTATCATGGCAGTTA